>JASANB010005198.1:12500-110419 GCA_030248155.1 Sabatieria punctata | reverse complement strand
CATATACATAGGTAGAATCACGAGCACTTTGGCTGTGTCAGGAGAATAGTTGTGATGCACGGAAACGCGATCAACCTAAATTAATAGTGTAATAGAAGGAACTGCAGATTTCTAGGCAGCGCGTGCAGGTATTTAAGGAAGGCTACGGTATGACTGCATGCAATGCGCTTTCTTACATCATTGATGAGGCTTTGTGACCGCTGACCGACATGACCCCCGTTTGAGTGACAGCTCCGGATCAATTAGTAATATTGGTTGTATAAACCAGGCCTAGGGCAATAGGACAAATGCGCATAGCCACCAAGCCAAATCAACATTAATCTACAAGAAATAATAATCCTACTGTCAGTCATGTAAAGGCTGTCCATACAAAGCTCAAGGTAAGCAGAAAATTAGAAAGATCAATGTAACAGGCGGTCGTTTGTCTCCACATACACAGACATAGCCGTCAAGGACGAACGCCGTAACGGTGCGCTTCGCTAGCACAGTATCCATAGCACTTCCCTCTAGCCACTTTGTGAATTACAGCATTCGATGGCCGGTCATTCATGGCCGGCCGTTTGCCTCCGGTCATTTTTAGTTTGCCTAATGAGCTATTGACCCGCACTACGCCGGACAATTAGATGCTGGCCGAACGACTACAGGCCAAGGGAATAAATTTTAATTCGACGAACAGAGCGTCGACGAACCGAACAGTCGACCAACGGAACAGTCGACGAACAGAGCGTCGACGAACTGAAGTCGACGAACCGAACCCAACCCGACCCTATGATAGCCAGAGATAGCTACTTAGCTTTAGAAGGCTCCTTAGCCATCTATATAGCTAACATGGGGTCCATTAAGCATAGATATCTATACACAGCCTTATGACATAAGAAATAAGTCCCCAAGTTTTGACTTTGAGGCCAACTATCTCAGGAACCAAACAGAGTATTTTCATAAAAGTTTCACCAATCTTTCAAGAATTTATTTATTTGTCTTTCATTCAAAAAAGAGTAATTAAAACCGTCAGACACTTAACGCCGTTTATGGTACCGACACCATATAAGGTGCCGGTACCTAGTGTAGTGGTACCATATGATACCGGCAGCCATGGCCACGGGTAGTGGTACCATTAGGTCGCGTCTTGGCACGGGCAGTTTACGCTATCCCGTGTGTCAGGGCGGCCCCGGCATCCGTGAGAGCGGTTGTTTGTGGGTTCGAAACCGGTCGAAGCGACTGGAAGTAGTCGACGTAAAGCCCAACCCAGACCGCCGAAAGCCGGTGATGTTCAGTAGGTAAATGGGAATCGAACCGGCGCTGCCGTTGCACCTAAAGGGGAGGGTTGTTTGTAGACAGGAGGGGGGTTGGGTTCAGTTCGCCGAAATCACTTCGCCGAAAATCGGTTCGCCGAAAAAGTTTCGCCGAAGGTTCAGTTCGCCGAAAATCAGTTCGCCGAATGATCGGTTCGCCGAAGATTCTAGGAAAATAGGCCCCCAGTCTGAAAACTACGCTTTTTTAAGCTGGTCTTCCAAAGCCTAATCCTAAACTTGACCCTAGCCCGAAACTAGAGCTTAAAGTTAGGGAACCTAGAGCTTAAAGTTAGGGCCTGTCGGCGACGGGGGGGCCTATTTTTCTCATTCAGACTTAACCATCAGAGAGTGAACTGAAACGCGACGTTCCTGGCTGGCCACATAATTGTTTGTAGCAACTGTCTGAGAACCATAGCTGACCACTGCCCGTTATTTATTCCTAACGCAACCAGTGCTAGCGATAATAAGTCCAATAATATAACAAACAATAGACTCTAATAGACAATAGACTCTAATAATAACTCCAATGTACACAAGCAAGCAGCCTTCACAGAAGCGACAATACAATACAATAATAACGGAAATGGCGTTCACGAATAGTACCACATTAGAGAAAGGCAATGAACACACAGTTAGCGAGACGAGAAACAGACTTAGTGCTTAGTACGAGAGGTTGTGGGCGATGCCTCTAAGATACGTTATGGCGTCTTGGTTGTGGTATCGCCTCGCCGCTGGCATCTCCAGTAGACAGTTGTACCATCGTCGTTTTTCCTGTCCACAATGTACACATGACCCTCATGGTGGAAGGTCAGACGCCCGCGCTTGGTTCTAATAATCGCATCAGCCATAGTTAAGGCACACAACGTCCGATTATTACAAGCAGAGTGACCTGGTCGACCAGGGTCATTTGTTGAGGAGGGGTAGTTATACCCTCGGGTCGTTTCAAACAATGGACACAAACAATTATGGCGGGCCAGGCCGGCCAGGAACGTCACCAGCGCCACCTAGGTTTCACTTCACTTTCTCTCAGCTTAAAAAAGCGTACTTTTCAGACTGGGGGCCTATTTTCCTAGAATCTTCGGCGAACCGATCATTCGGCGAACTGATTTTCGGCGAACTGAACCTTCGGCGAAACTTTTTCGGCGAACCGATTTTCGGCAAAGTGATTTCGGCGAACTGATCGTATCCCACAGGAGGGCTACCCCATTGAAGGGCTCTGAAAAGAGCGAGGGGTGTCCTGAGCTGTCCGAAAGGGCAGTGGAACTCAAAATCAAACAAGCAAGCAAACAAACAAACAAACAAACAAACAAACACCACAGTCGCCGAACGTGGGTACCATAAACGGCTGAAAAATCGATTGAGATTTGAGGTAGCTACAGTAAAAAATCTGCTGGGTCGTAATTTTTCGGCACAGCGTGTACTTGGACAGTCTAAACGTCATTTAGACAGTGCCACCACTGAATATTCAACAAAAAAAACTAGTTAAGTTGCCGGGAAAGCCGGATATGGCTGCGGTGTGTTGACGCGTTCATACTATAAACATGTCGGCGAGCGACATTTTCTTCGACACGAGTATGAACAGGCCCCCGGACACGAATAGAAAGCAAGTTTCTGCGCACCTTCAAGAAGCCAATTGTAGCAACGGCGAACTGGGCATCTTCGTGTGGACGACACACTTCCTTGGCAAGATCGGTGGTGGCCGTACGACTGGAGTAGCTCTGAAAGCGTACACATCCGCAGTCGGTGAGAGTATAGTAGGTGGCAGCAACTATTTACAGTTGTGTTTCTGCTGGCTGCTGGCATTTGATCACGTCTCAGACGCTTCACCGAGCCTGGCGCGAACGGGGCTGTATCCTATAACCAAGACACTAATTAATGCAACTCGCTGAAACGTACCATGCAACAGGGCTAGGGAAGGTAGGGGTCCTAAATTATAAAATCGTCAGAAAACAGGAAAGCGTTTAAAGCACGTTTTTATTTCAAATTAATAATAACGCTATAAATTATTGATAGATATAAGGTAGATGATTTCTTGAAAGTTTACAATGTTTATTAAGTTGGTCCCCTTAGTTGGTGAGATATTTGCCCTCAAAGTCAATCGAAACAGAGATCTTAGCAACATACATGTACCTATACATGTACTAGGGCGGTTTGGGGGGTTACCCCCCTGCTGGAAAGGCCAAACCCCCCCTCACCCCCCCCCCCCCGAGACAGGTTAAGGGATCCCCTCCCCCGACCAAAAAATACAAGTACTAGTAGTGGCTCCAGCATTAACAAACTGGGTCAGAAATCACTAATTTTTAGTAATGATGATGACACACAGGCCATGCCATAATTATGACACACAGGCTCGGTTACTTCACCAGTAAAGACCCATTGGGACTATCCAACTTGCGCACAACCGATTTGCGCACAACCGATTTGCACACATTTTTTATTGCAGCACAATATAGTCACAACTGACGAATATTGAACAGACAACAACAGTAATTACATAACAATTACATTATGTAGCACAATTTACACAACAATTTAAAACAATTATCATAGCACAATAAACATGACATCATAGCTGGTTGCGCTTTGGCTGTGCGAAGTAATGGCCTGTTCCTCTTAGAAAAGCCATGCGCTCGATCATACTGAGTTGGTAACGCTCAGCCAGTCGACGAATTTTGCCATCGATGCGTTCGTATTTTGGATTGCGCGAAAGCAGCGTGCACCAGCGACCATCTGATCTGTCTCTCAAAGTACTCAAACAATCCTGACTGCCAAAGAGCAAGTGGGGCCTCAGATTATCTCATCCAAACCGTCACGTCATTTGGGTCGTGGTAAATGAGGTCCGCCGCACCAACAATGATGTGGAGAGCTGGAAGTCTAAGGTGGCCAGGTTGTTCAACAAACGGAAGCGAAGCATCCAGATATTTACTTTTTCCTGGAACGCATCCTATCAGAACAAAACTATGTAAGGCGCAGGCAATATGATGGCAAAATTCGCAGACTGGCCGAACGGCCAAATGGATTTGTCCAGCGCATGGCTTTTCGAACAGGAACAGGCCATTACTTTATACGCACAGCCAAAGCGCAACCAGCTATAAAAAATCTCATGTTTATTGTGCTATGATAACTGTTTTAAGAGCCAGTTTTAAGTTACTGACGACCCGTGGTGGACAACTTTGAGGCGAGGTTCTCCGATTTGGCCCAAATTTTGCATGCACACATATATTGATGTAAGAAACATTACCTGCAATTTTCAGCTTCCGGGAGGCCCCGGTTCCGGAATTAGAAAAATAAGAAAATTTCGGGTTTTCGGCAATAACTCGCTTATTTTTCGCCGTAGCGAGTTGGGAATGGCATTTTTGAAATTCTCGCGTCCCGCTTGATCAGACTAAGTGATTCAAAACTATTTTTTCGAAAAAAAATTTTTTTCTGCTCCACTGGAGGGCTGATTCCAGGAAACCTAGAGTCCTTACAGGTCTAGAGATATCCTTAAAATGTAGCGCTGTCTTTTCTCTACAACATATAAAAAAATGAGCAAAATCGCTTTGGACCCCAAATTGAGAAAATTGAGCTTGAAAGTTGAAAATCAAGGTCCCAGAACGAAAAATACGATATGCGCTGCATAGTTTGGGCAGCTGTATCTCCGGCACCATTAGACCGATTGAAACCAGGTTTCCGGCAATACAGCCGCCTTTTTGTGCTCTTTTCAACGGTTCTTATCTATGCTTAATACATAACGTTTTTAGCGGGAAATTTAAATTTTACTATTTTTCTTGATGACAACATTGATTGTGTGTGGTCTCTGAAATTGTATGTGAATGTTTATGTTTCTTAAAGACTGCATCTGTGATTGTATCTAACTATATGGTATTAACTGGTACTCTATTTGCCATAAAAACATATTCAACAATATACCAGACCAGGTAGGTTACATTCATATCATCATTGCTGAAAACGCCACGTGTGGAAGAAATGGCTTTGATTCAGACTTCGCTGCTGTGTTGGTATGTTGAGTGTATAAAATCTGCGCACAGGCAGTACACCAAACGAAACGCGTGAAACAACCCTAAATAAGAAATTTGTGTTCTAGGCTTCAAGCACACATGTGCTAGCATTTCGGCTCATTGTGGGGTGGAATTTTTAATTCCTGACAGGGGCACGAATGGCTGAGGGGACGGTAAGCCAAAAAGTCCGATTTTTGCATAACATAAAATCATGGTTTTGGCCTGTTTTTCGTTAAAATAGGTTAAAATAAGCTATTCTGAGCTCATTTACACCTATTCTATACGGCGGGAATCTATCGGAAGCCCTGTTCATTTGAATTGTTTGTTTATGGTTTTCGACGCGAATTTATTGAGTAGATAGATACTGTAGTGTCATTTTACCGTCCAACTGGTATGCGTCATAGTTGCGTCAATTAGTATATCACTTTGGTAGGGTGGCTGATTTGTTTAACTTGAGCGTAACCACAGGTTTAAAGCTCGATTAGAGCATGAACTAATGCTTAAATTAAATCCTCATTCTAAACCTGAGCCCAATACTATGCACAAGCGTAAATATTGAAAGAATTGTGTATATAACCCATCCATCTAGTATGTATAGTCACTGTTTTGTTAGTGTATTTACTATAAACTCCTTCATTTTGGTGCCGAGACCCAGGATTGGATTTTGTTGTGTTGTGTTGTGCGTGTCCCAACTCACTCTACTCTGCTGCTCAACTCTCTCTACCCCGCTCTACCTTGACTACTACTGCTCTCCCAAACCGCAGTTCGACAGTTCCTGTGCTCAAGCTCTCAAGTTCGTTCCCATCATCCCACTCCAGTCAAGTCTTCTTCACCACTTCAGTGATCGTCAGGCACAGCTGTGGCCCCGATCAATGCTCACTTCCGTTCCCGCTACTCTACTCTACCTCTACTCTCTCTTCATTTTCCTACTCTGGTGCGAGTTCATCTCCATCTCTCTCTCCCTCTTCCACCCAGAAGTGGATGTTCAGCTTCCGTTTCCGTCTCAACCCCATCGTGTGCACCCTCATCGATTCTCCATTCATTCATCTCACTCAACCCCCACCAAATGCGGCTTCCTCAACTCCTGTTCAACCGCGTCTCTGTCTCCCAACTCCTCCACCCCATTTCTCCATCTGCGGGCAGAATCAGGATCACCGCCAAGCGTCTCTCCTTCATTCGTTAACCCGTTTCCGGTCCAGAGCCCAAGCGAATACAACCCCACCGAATGCAGCCTCATTCCCCTTCACAAGTTCAATGCAGTTCGGTTCGGTTGAGTTTGCAGTGGTTCCAACTCGTCTCCAAGCTCCTGTTTCCTCCAAGGGGGAGTGATGAAAGAATTGTGTATATAACCCATCCATCTAGTATGTATAGTCACTGTTTTGTTAGTGTATTTACTATAAACTCCTTCAATATACAGGGTGTGTCAAAAAAAACAACCCAGCAGAATTTTTGCTGTAGCAACCGTAAATCTCAACCGATTTGAATGAATCCTGCTTTAAATGAAAGATAAATAAATTCTTGAAAGACTGGTGAAGGCCCTATTAAGATGCGATGCTTAGTTCCTGAGATATTTTCCTTCAAACTCAAAACAGAGATTTTGGCAGTGAACAAGAGCGATTCTGTTGCACTTCACAACAAAACGGATTCCTACTGCTGAGGGGCAACAAGACTTTTACAAATGAAGTAACCAAGCATGCGTGGCACCAGAAAAACCTCGTTACGTTAGCCCTGAGCAGTAGGAATCGGTTTTATTACAAAGTGCAACAGAATAATAAAAATCGCTCTTGTTCATAGCCAAAATCTGTTTTGACTTTGAGTGCAAATATCTCAGGAACCAAGCATCATATCTTAATAAAAGCTTCACCAAACTTTCAAGAATTAATTTATCTTTCATATAAAATAGGACTCACTGAAATCGGTTGAGATTTGCGGCTGCTACAGTAAAAAATCTGCTGGGTTGTTTTAATCTCTGTTGTGCACTGCCAAAATCTCTGTTTTGATTTTGAAAGCAATTATCTCAGGAACTAAGCAACGCAACTTAATAAAAGCTACACCAGTCGTTAAAGAATATATTTATCTTTCATTTAAAGCAGGATTCATTCAAATCGGTTGAGATTTGCGGTTGCTACAGCAAAAAATCTGCTGGGTTGTTTTTTTGCTGTAGCAACCGCAAATCTCAGCCGATTTGAATGAGTCCTTTTTTAAATGAAAGATAAATAAATTCTTGAAAGATTGATGCAACGTTTATTCAGATAGCCTGCTTAGTTCCTGAGATATTTGTCCTCAAAATCAAAACAGAGATTTTGGCAATGAACAAGAGTGATAAAGAACAACCCAGCAGATTTTTTAGTTTTGCAACCATGAATATGAACCAATTTGAATGAATCCTTTTTTAAATGAAAGATTGATAAATTCTTCAAAGATTGGTGCAATTTTTGTTGAGATTCACAGTTTAGTTCTTGAGATATTTGCCTTCTAAGTCGAAACAGATTTTGGCAAAGAACAAGAGCGATTCCGTTGCATTTCATAATAAAGCAGATTCCTACTGCTGGGGCTAATGATACTTTAGTATTGAAGTGAACCGAGTTTGTGTGTCACCAGTAAAGCCTCCAATAGCCCTTAGCAGTAGCAGGAATCCGTTTTATTAAGAAGTGCAGAGTAATAAAGAAGTCCCCTTGTTCACTGCCAAAATCTCTGTTTTGATTTTGAGGACAAATATCTCAGGAACAAAGCAAGCTATCTTAATGAACGGTATATCAATCTTTCAAGAATTTTTTTATCTTTCATTTAAAAAAGGATTCATTTAAATCGGATTAGATTTGCGGTTGCTACAGCAAAAAATCTGCTGGGTTGTTTTTTTTTGGCACACCCTGTATATCGGTAATTGCGATGTGGGGGGTACTGTCCGAGTACAAAATTTTCGGCAGCTTTTTCACCAAGGGCCGGAAGCAGGTACCGCGTTACGGTAGTTACTTGATTTTCAGGAAAATTACAGGGCTTCCGATAGAATCCCGCCATATAGACATATTTTTTATCATAATTTTCCATACAAAATTCTTGCAAAAAATTCCTGATGGGGGTCAACCCCCATCAGCCGCTCCTTACCCATGTCTGGCTTCAAGTAATGCTGATTGTGTTTTAGTTATGATCAAAACGACTTACCAGGTGTCATACACACTGTGTGGATAACGAACATTCTGACCGTCTACAAAGACTTGAACTGAAGTAACTTCACCAACATCTTTTGCCCAAAGTGCATAAGTGATGTTTATGCCTGTGCGGATGGGATTGCTGGGCAGCTGCACAGCGTTTGTTCTGCCTGCCACACCTCGTAAACTGATGTACAGTTTCTGTCCCACTAGATTAGTTCCACTTTGTGGAATAGCACTTGTCAGAAAACTGATCAAAAACAGATTTTCTGAAGATTTTGGAAATGAGTTGAGCTGCTAAAGACCCATGAAGACAATTGACACAACTTGTGTTTGTTGTAAAATTGTTTCTTATCTTTCCCCAGCAAAAATCTGGCACATTTCGGCCAAAATAATATTGATGGTCTGCTAAAACTTACATTTCCATTTACACTAACGCTTCTTACACATCGATCACCATTGGCACTGGAAATGGGTTAGGGCTCAGTAATCAATTTTATAGAATGTTGATAGTTCTAGTTTGAATTGTTTATCGGCAGTGTAAGTGATCCATTCTCAAATGTAGAACATAATAGCTAAGTATAATACCTTTGTTGCCTCTGTAACTTGCGACTTCTAGTGCAGTTATGATCTTCAAAAATTTGGTTAAATAGATTTTGAGCAAATTTGAAATTTTCAAGCCTCGGCTGACCATATGTATACAGCTCATTTTTTTCCTTCAGTGTTGGTATAGAATGCGCTAAGTCAACACTAGAAAGCATAGCCAGTGCACCACCCCATTAATGCCCAGTCAATATATTGCTATGCAGCGGAAACTGAATGGAAACTTCATAAACAATTTGCTTCAGTGGTTGCCAGATCGGATGCAGTGCATCCCACACTACTTTATTGACTTTTCCACCAATGAGTGTTGGTGTAGTTGGAAAACGGCTTTTTTTGGTTAGTGTACCACCTCAGAATGCAATTATGACAGCATTCTGTCTGCTATTTAGGGCCAACAATCCCTGACAATCATTTGCCAACAGGTCACAGGAGTGGGAAATGACTTGAGTGTGTTTTTATGGCAAGTGGAGTACCAGTTAATACCATATAGTTAGATACAATCAAAGATGCAGTCTTTAACAAACATAAACATTCACATACATAAAGCAGTCAGAACCATTTTGGACGTTATTGAGCACTACAAAAACTTGGACAAAACAGGTATGATTCTGTCGCTGGATACGGAGAAAGCTTTTGATTCATTGGAATGGTCATGTATGCAAAGAGCGTTGGAAGCCTTCGGGTTTGGACCAAACTTTAGAAAATGGGTAAACATTATGTACACAAATATTGAGAGCAGGGTCGTTAACAATGGTTTCACTACAAAGCCGATTAAATTAGAACGCGGTGTTCGTCAAGGGGACCCATTGAGTCCCTATTTATACATCATTGCAATCGAAACCTTTGCTAATGCCATAAGAAGTGACAATCGTATCTCAGGACTCCATATATCAGGCATCAACTACCGAATATCCCAATACACTGATGATACATGCCTCCTTCTGCAGAATTTTCAGGACCTAAAGATTGTCCAAGAAAAGTTGGAATTGTTTGGCTATATCTCAGGTCTGAGAATCAATAAGCAGAAGACTGCTCTGATTGGCCTTGGCAAGTGGAAATTCAAAACCGCAGACGCATTCGGCTTCAAAATGCAACCTCAAACACTAAGGATTTTGGGCATTTATCATTCATACAACAAGGACGTAATGATGCAAACTAACTATGATGAGCGGCTTTCTAAAATTAAGAACAGTCTGAAAGGCTGGTTAAGGAGAGGCTTAACTGCACATGGACGAGCATTAGTCCTAAAATCTCTTGGTTTTTCACAGATTATTTACCCCATAACTAATCTCCCTTTCTCGAAAGAGATTCAAAGGAAAGTTGATAAAGTCTCATATGGTATTCTATGGAACTTCAAACCAGAACTTATTAAACGGAAAGTATTAGCACAACCCGGTAAACTTGGTGGTCTGAAGATCCCAATGGCAGAGTATGAAAACTACAGTATCAAGATCAAATGGATCTGCAGATTTCTTAAGAACCCAAATGCAAAATGGGCAAAAATTATTGATAAACAGTTGGAACATTATGGCGGACTGATGTATTTGCTGCAATGCGACTATGATATTGATTATATAACTGGAATTTCTCAGTTTTATAGAGAAATTTTAGATGCTTGGATGGTAGCTAAAACTGTAATCGCAAACCCTCAAAATCGCAGTGTGCTGTCGAGGAAAGTTAATAATAATGAATTTCTCTTGATTGGAAGAAAAACTTTTTACTTTAGTGAGTTATGCAGAAAACTTGCAGATGAAATTACTTGTTTTCTTAATAACCAAGGAGAATTTCTTACTTATACCGAATTTACAATCAGGTACGAACTGGATTCCAAACGATACACATGGCTAAACCACATTCAAATAGTCACAGCTATGAAAGCTTATTGGCGCATTGATACTGCCATTCAAGAAAAGACAGGTAGAATCCAGCGGCAGCATTACTCTTTACTTGATATGAGCACAGAGGTCCGTAATGGACGTCATTTCAAAGCTCTTCTCTGTAGTCCTCCACATAATGTTAAACCCACGGGTCAGGAAAAATGGGAGCAGGTTTTTGTAAATCTAAGTGATGCTGATTGGGAACAAATCTGGATTTCCCCAAAGAAACTGACAGCGGAAACCAAGCTTCAAGCCTTTCAATTTAAAGTACTACACCAGATACTAGTTACAGGTAAACTTCTGCATCGATACAAAATCGAACCAAACGCTTCATGCTTTTATTGCAAGTCTTATATGGATGATATTACCCACGCACTTTTAGAATGTCCTCTTATTTCTCGTTTGTGGGCCCAAATCGCACAAACATTTCAGCACATAGAACATCAAGAAGTAGACATCTCGCCATTGGCCATTCTACTAGGCTACTCAAAGAAGCCAAATACAGAAAAATGGATGAGATTTGCGTTAATTGCCAAACACATTATGTATGCTTGTCGCAGTACAAAAAGTGTACTTTCAGTGCAGTCATTTATGACAAGACTTACTGCAAAATTTTCCGTTGCCAAGTGTGTTCATGACCAGAAGCAAGAGCACAACAAGTACAGACATCAACCATATGAATTTGTAAAATGGATAGCTATCTGAATTGATGTACCCCTCCCCATATTGTGATTTCAATATGTGTTGTCTGTTTATTGATGTACATATCTGTGTGCCTCAAATTACTTCTGTATTAACCTTATAATAATAATAAAGTGTTGAAAAAAAAAAAAAAAAAAAAAAAAAAAAAAAAAAAAATTCACATGCAATTTCAGAGACCACACAGAATCAATGTTGTCAGCAAGAAAAATAGTAAAATTTGAATTTCCCGCCAAAAACGTTACGTATTAAGCATAAATAAAAACCGTTGAAAATAGCACAAAAAGGCGGCTCTATTGCCGGCAACCTGGTTTCAATCCGTCTAATGGTGCCCGAGATACAGCTGCCCAAACTATGCAGCGCATACAGTATTTTTCGTTCTGGGACCTTGATTTTCAACTTTCAAGCTCAATTTTCTCAATTTGGGGTCCAAAGCGATTTTGCTCATTTTTTATATGTTGTAGAGAAAAGATAGCGCTACATTTTTAGGACATCTCTAGACCTGTAAGGACTCTAGGTTTCCTGGAATCAGCCCTCCAGTGGAACACAAAAAAAATTTTTTTCGAAAAAATAATTTTGAATCACTAAGCCTGATCGGGCGAGACGCGAGAATTTCAAAAATGCCATTCCCAACTCGCTACGACGAAAAGTAAGCGAGTTATTGCCGAAAAACCGAAATTTTCTGATTTTTCTAATTCCGGAACCGGGGACTCCCGGAAGCAGAAAATTGCAGGTAATGTTTCTTACATCAATATATGTCTGCATGCAAAATTTAAGCCAAATCGGAGAACCTCGCCTCAAAGTTGTCCATTTTACTTCAGGCATGGGTCGCGAGTAACTTAAACTGGCTCTTAAATTGTTGTGTAAATTGTGCTAAATAATGTAACTGCTATGTAATTACTCTTGTTGTAATTGTGCTGCAGCAAAAAAAATTGTGCGCATATCGGTTGTGCTTGTGCGCAAACCGGTTGTGCGCTAATCGGTTGTGCGCAAATCGGTTGTGCGCAAGTTGGTGTGCCCGCGATCCATGTGCGCAAATCGGTTGTGCGCAAGTTGGTAGTTTCCGACCCATTAGCCTCAGTGAGCAGAAGGAATCTGTTTTATCATGAAGTGCACCTAGCAAGCCACCAAACCCGTGGTACACGTGTATTAAAGGTAGCCCCTATCAAAAGCTGACTACATACCGGTCTCAAATACTCGCCAGGGATGCCACTGAGGAAGGCGCCGTCGAATCCCACTGCACCGTCGTTCGGACGACGTCGATAGGGCCGTTTGGTGCGACTGGAGCGAGCGCTGAAGTTCTGAGCTTGTTTGATGTCTCTGGGCAGGTCGCCCGGTTTCGGGGTGGTGCCGCGTTCCGCGATTATCTGGTTCAACGCCGCTACCGGCGTCACGTGGTGGCTCAACTCTCGCATGCGCTTTCGCACACTCGGAGTGGTCGGCTGGTATGGCTCGTCGCTGCAAATACAATTGGCTCTATACACCTTCTTTGACTGTGATCTATTGAGGTACACTGGCTACACGAGACTGGTTCAATTTCCAGATTATTACAAGGTACACCCAGTAATACATGTGCTAGGGGGAGTTTGGGTGTTACCCCTAGCTAGAAAGGCCAAACCCCTTCACCCCCGACAGTTTAGGGACCCCAATCTAAAAATGCAAGTGCTAGCAGCAGCTCCAGTACTAACAAACTGGCTCCCTGGATTCCCTGGCCAAAATAAGAAAATTCCCTGAGCCTGACTTTTCAAAGGCAAGCTCAAAATACCAACAAAAACAGATTTTCATATAATTTTAGAGAATCTCAAGCAGATACAACAAGCCAAACATACAGTGGCGCATCCACGAATTTTGAAACCAACGTTAGAATTATTGAAGAAGCCTGGTTGAGCTGTGGATCAAACAGGACAAGAAAAGTTGCAAAATTTACATATTGTTAATGTTTCACACTCAGTTTTAGCTTGCTTGTTACGTTCCAGTGACTAATCTTTCGTCCGATAGTAACTTTGCTCAACCATGGTCTTGTTTGTAATTTTTTCCTTTTTGATGCGAGCGTCTATTTTCCGGCTATTTTTGAATTTCCTTCTTAGGATTTATTTTTAGTATTTTTACTCTATGTGAATCTGTTTATCGACTTTATGTGACTCTGTTTTGTGTTTTAGGATTCTGAAGATGCAGCGCGTTTTGCAGCGAAATACAAATAGTTGAAAATGCATATGTTAATAATAAGACAAAACCAAAGACAAAAAGCACAATCTAGCACGCCCTTCAATTTCCGGCTACATGGTCTAGCTGGTTTAACATAGTAGTAACCAGATGCCTTAGCAGCCTTCCATATCTAGAGCCAAATGCAACAAGCAGTTTGTCAGCAGCATTCCGTAGAGCAGCCTTTCAACTTCAGGTATCTACCTTCCGTTTAGTTTTACAAAGTTTATCTGCTTTACGTGGGTCCGCTGATTCCGAACAAATTTTATCTCTCGTTTACTGAGAGCCACTATAGTACTTGTATTTTTGGGTCGGGAGGGGGGCGCCCTTAACCTGCCTCGGGGGAGGGGTGGGGGTGAGTGGGGTTTGGCCTTTTCAGCTAGGGGATAACCCCCACCCCCTAGTACATGTATGGAGCTCCGCCTAAAATGTTATTTGGCAGCTTAAATAGCGATTCTTAGCCTCCTTACTGAAAAAACTGTTTTGGAGCTTTTCAAAATTTTGGACCCCCTCCCTCTGGACGAAATGCAAATCGCCCCCCCCCCCACTTGACGGAAACCACCTCCCCTCCCCCACGCCGGCCCGAACCTGTTAATATGTAGTTCCCACCCGATACCCCAAGGACAGTTCCAAAACCCAAGGGCCCCAAAGTGAATAGATGCATCTGTCTTGCCTGCGTCATTAGAAAGGGCATAACTGAGATTTTTTAACTTTCGATAAGGAGGAATGCTAATTGCTGCTGTCTTATAGGTTAGTTGCCATTATAACAAATTCTGCTACTTTTTGTTGACTGACGCAAAAAAGGACTTAACTAAAGCTAATCACGCTAGAAGTCTGTTAGGATTTTAGGGTATTGGGAAATAAAATACCTAATGACTAGCGTGCATCACAGGAGCCTGACAGACTGTTGAATGCAATACTTATTAGCGCGCATTTACAGATCGCATCAAGCGTATCTTCTAATGTAAACACGATCTGTTAACACGCATAAGTAAGCATCGCAGTGACAGTTGTCAATCGTTGGTTCTCGCGTATCTCAAGAAAGGCACTGCACAAATATAAATGGAACTGAAAAATCCCGGAAAAAAGTCCAAAAGCGAAAATTTATCAAGAGCGGGTGGGTCGGGAAGGGTGTATAGCCAGCCGAGCGTAAAGCGCACCCTAACCCCGGCGGCCCACGTATGTGCACCAAGCGAGTAAGGCCTACCGTTTGCAGTTGCCGTGCGGCAGCAACTTGAACTTGAACGGCTCGCACCTCCACTCATAGGAGATGAGACCCCAATTGGGTTCCTGACCCTCAGCCGTGTAGCAGACGTAGACGAACTTAAGCAGCTTTCCATTAGTGGCCGGGTGTTTATAGGCCACCCTGGCTATCTTAGCGTCAAAGTGCACATCTGGGTTGTTGCGTCGCTGTGCGTCCACTCTGAACAAAAGAGCCAGTCTCTCGTCTAGATCAACCAATCCCCAACCAACCGAAACAGCTCTCCATCCTTGTCGACGATGAAGAAGGCGGAGCCACCGGAGCCCCGCCCCCACGAGCCGTAACCGTCGATGAAGATGTCGTTCCAGGCGGGCAGACAGCGCAGGTCGACCAGGAAGGTGGCCTGTCGGCCGGCGCAGAAGACCGGACGCTCGGTGCAGATCCGTTGGTTGATTTCCTGTCGATGCACCTGCACCAGCATAATGTCGGCCGCCTCTGCGAACGAGTGGATGGCCCTGGCGTCGAAAATCGGCGACGGCCGTTGCAGCGCTGAGCTCTACAAGTGGACTGGCGTCGATTGCTGTTGATAATTGTGTCAGGATTTTTTTACACTTTTCTCTATGCGCCATTGAGTCATTTATGTGATACTGCACTGCTCTTACAACCACACATGTACTAGGGGGTTGGGGGTTACCCCCTGCTGGAAAAGCCTCTCACCCCCCCCCCCCCCGAGACAGGTTGAGGGACCCGCCCCAGAACCAAAAATACAAGTAAAAGTAGTGGCTCCCAGTACTAACAAACTGGCTCGGAAATCACTAATTTTAGCCTAAAATTCGTTTGAAAAGCCTTTCGAAACCGAATTTGGCGTTTCCACTGCTGATATTTAAGAGAAATCGGTGTTTTTGGAAGCTCTCTTTGGCATTTTTTGCTTGTTTAGCTCTAAAACGCTATTTGGCAGCATAAAATAGCGATTTTTAGCGTCCTTACTGAAAAACCTGCCAAAAACGCATTTCCAGGCGTTCTTAAGCTTTTTGAAATTTTGGACCCCCCCACTGGGCGAAACCTCCTCGAACCGAACCCCAACCTGTGGAACCCCCCTACCCCCCTCCACCAAGGTCGACCAGGGTTGTATATTTTTCCGAAAAAAACCTCGGCCTGTTTTTTTCCAGTTTTTTTCCGGTTTTTTTCCTAAATCGCGGAAAAAAACTCCAGCTCAAGTTCTCGATATCCTAGCCTGATTTTATGATTCTAAGGCTTTCTAGCGCCTTTCTCAGTCTTGTTAGACCAGAAATACACGTGTTACATTGATATAAATCACGAAATAGGCATGAAACAGTGCCTGACAGGTTCCATAAATAACGCTATATGCAAATTTTCTTACAGCAGTTTGCATTTTTGTTTTTTCATGCCAAATTTGGTCTTTTTTGTTGTTTTTCTAACAGTTTTGAGTCAGTATGGCCTATTATACATAGCAAAAGTCCATTTTTTAAACGAAAAATGACGTAAATTAGCTATTTTTAGCTTGAGTTTTTTTCCGCGATTTATGTTTTTTTCCGACCCTTAGGAAAAAAACCGGTTTTTTTTCGGAAAAAAACAGTTTTTTTCCGGTGTTTTTTTCCCACCTCACATCCCTGAGGTCGACCCGGAGCCGTTGCATGTATGCTTACAGCCATACCGACTTCTCCAAATACTCGTTTTCAAATCGCGTCATTTCTCAGTGGAATGCTCTTGATTCAACTGTTTTCTCTGCTCTTAAAGTAACCAGTTTCTGTGCCAAAATTACCACAGAATTACTTTTGCCATTTAGTAAGTTTCAACGTTTCTTGTTGCAGTGCAGGAGCTCTGCCTGGTGCTCTCTCTTTTTCTCGTATTGTGTTTTTGCTTTCTGTTCTTTCTGTGGTTACTCAATTTGATGACGTGTCTCGAGATTAGGGATGGGACCGGTATACGGCATTATACGGTATTTTTTGCTATACGGTATACGGCATTTTTTATACCGCATAGTACCGTATAATTGTTAAAACTGAATCGGCAAGATGTTTGCAGTAAATTCATATCATTTTCGCGCTTTTAAAGGTCGCAGTACGGTTTTTTGGTTTTGGCAGCCATGTTATCGATTTGAAAAACCCAAAAATCTCCCTTTTGGCAGTTTTTTTGACTTCCTTGAAATGGAAGATGTGATATTACAAGTATAGGTACTTGTAAAAAATGCTGAGAAACCTGCAATTTTGCTTTTGAATAAAATCAGAAACGTATTTTTGGTTAATAGCATTTCACTAACTTGAAGTGAAGCATTCTTGCGAAAAATTCCTGAGGGGGTAGCGGCCGGCTGAGGGGGGGGCAGGTTAGAGCCTGAGGGGGGGCCAACCCCCCTCAGCCCCCCTTTGCCCATGTCTGGGTATACGGTATACGGTATTTTTATACCGGTCCCATTCCTACTCGAGATTGAATAAATTGAAATTGGTAGGGAGAAGTTAGGGTTTTTTCTGAAAAGTAGGGGGGTTATAGGGTTCTGAAAACCAGGCAACCGTAAGGCAATGCTGGTCAAGTTTTGCGAAGAAAAAAATGTGTCACGCGGAGTGACGCAGTTAAACGGTTATAACTCGTTTGTTAGCCCAGCAATTCCGGTCCGGTTTGTTTCGGGAAAGTCTGCTCTTGCCTTTTCAATTCTGAAGCCCAATGTATTTTACTTAAAAGTATTTGAAAATGCTTGCTATAGCTAAGCTACCTACCTCAGCAGAAATGGCGAAGCTGCTTTGCTGACCATCGTCCTGCTCATAGATGAGCGAATCGTCGTCCTGAACCTCGGCCACCACCTCTTCTTGAATGAAAGAAGCCATGCGGAATTTGGCTAACTTTAGGATTTCACCCGATTCTGCGCTGTGCTGCACACAATCGACGCATCTAGCGCAAACCGAACGTCTCCAACCGTTTATCCAATCGCGCTACTGCCATAAACTGCGGTCCGGAACGCACATCAAAGTTAAAAGTCAGTTGATTTCGGATTTTAGGCTAAATTGTACGAAAATTTTGTTTTGTGGGTGAGTCTTCACTAGTAGTAGGTTAAGCCTACTAGCAGTAAATACAGAAAAGCCCGCTTTTATGCTTTTAGAATCAATTTTTATAGAGAGGTAGCGAACGTAGCGTCTTGCGCAAAATAGCAAAAAATTGTCATAAGCCGAAAGTGCGCCAATTCAAATTTCTGGCCCATTTTGGCCAAATCATTCTTCCCGAAGTATTATAATTAGGGGCCATCCGTAAACTACGCCGTTCAGAGAGCCGGGTGGTGGTGTGATCTGGGTCTTTCACTGCCAGTAAACGAGCTGATAAAGTTGCAAGCAGTCCAAAATTTCTACAATTTTTGAAAAGATCAGTGGACTTGAACCTGTGTTCGAATTGTCCAGGTTTTTTAGATGAACTTGAACCTGAAATTTCGATGTTGCACTTGACTTGAACCTGAACCTATTTTTTTAACTCCGGACTTTCCATCAGTAGTACGTACGGTAGTAATCGTGTTCATTTATAGCTGCGCGTAGATTTCAGCCGGTCTGTGACAGCGAAGGCAGCAAAGTGATAATGAAGGAGGGCGCAAAACCTCCTATTAAGTTGCTTAATTGCTTGGCGCTTGGGAAATGTTGACGCAGGTCGGCTGTGGTCGTTTGAGACCTTTATTGATGGGGATTGGAACGTGTTGACGCAGGTCGGCTGTAGTCATGTAGGACCTTATTGACGCAGGAGACCTATTGTCGTTTGGGATCTGTTGACGCGATACCGAAGATTGCACGCATGAGGTCAGTGGGTGTCGGTTGTCTCAGGGAGTCTAATCTACATGTACTGCTCAATTTGCCAGGTTGTTTTCGTTCAACTGCTCTGCTCTGTCCTAAGGGTACAATGGCGGGTTGTTTGGCTATAGGAGAAAGCGTTGGATTCAAGAAGGTGCTCGTTGCTGACCAGATGAAACCAATCACAAAACACACACGTATGCAAATCACTGACCTAATCACTAACACAGCAGTGCTGCTTCAACAGTCTTGGTAGCACTTGTGAGTGCCGCACAGACATGGCACTCCCTGTCTGTCGCAATCCTGTTCTTTTTCTTTTTGCTGTGTGCCCAGTATTTGTTCAGCATCTGCTCCGAGTCTACAACAGGTGGTCGACTTGATTGGTTCAGTACGTACAGTAGCTGCATGTACGTTGAAGGGGTGGTTCTAATAGAAGGAGTGGGAGAAATATTATAATAGATCGAAGTTTGAAGATTTTTTAAGATCTCAATCCCAAAAGAGTACACTCAATACCCTGGGTTACACTCTTTAGTGCCTTGTACTAAACAGCCGTTCAAAAATAGTAAGTGTTCGGTCTGAGACCCTATTACTCGTGAGGCGTCAGAATGCACCGAAGTTGCTTCTTCCAAAGGTTTTACCTCGTTGGTCGGTGGATTGGACGAAGCTTTGGTTGAAGAAACAGATGCTGCCCTCTCTGCCGGTGCCGACGTCCCTCACCCTCTGCAAGAGTCTACTGCCACTGAGACTGCCTACCGTCGTTCTTGCTTGCCGTAGAACAGATGCAGAGCAACCAATGAACCGATGTTCAACAAGCAAAATTGGGCATGTTTCTCGATGGCGATGACTCTGACCGAACCTAGACTCAGCAGACGTCAAATGAGAGTTCTAGCCCGCACAAGCTAATGAGTCTCTTTGCACCTTTTTTTCTTCTCTTTCTCTTGTCTCTGGATGCTTTGTTGAAAGGCTATTTCTGGACATGTCTGCCAATGGAGATTTACTTCGTCAACGTACATAGTTAATAGATTCCAACGGGCAGTAGGTACTGGCGCCACCGCAGTTTCGACTTCACATGCATATGTAGTACAACCACGGAAAGCATACGATTTTCTATCAACCCCGGAATCTGCCGAACGGACCAGCGCTAAGCCCTGCAGGGTCACGGAAATTGGCTGTCTTAAGAGGCAGTCCATGAAAAAGTCGAACCTTCCCAGGAACAGCCTTGTACAGCTGATTTTTCAAAATCTGCGTAGACAGCTGTAACTTTCAGACTTTGTAGAACACGGAAGGTCATGGAAATATTTGCTATCCGATTTTCTCTAAGTGCCCTAGAACCAAAATTACGGTCCTTCAAAAATCGCTATTTTGACTGTTTTTGCCAATGAAGTCCCGACTTCAAAACGGCATAACTCGGTTTGGAGTGGGCCGATTCTGATGTGATATGTCTTATTAAAGAGGTAATTTGACCCTCTATCAGCCTATATGCACAGCAGAATTCAATTCCATCTACAACCTTTTCGAATGTTTTTTGAATTTGAGAGGCCATATCTCAAAAATGAATGGGGTTATACGGCAAGGTTAGGACAGATTCGAAATCTACATGCAATTTTGCGTCTGATGGTCATATTTGTGTTTCTCAAAGCTTGGAGCTCAACAACCAAAAGTTCGGTCGAATGTAGCCAGTCAAAATCCTCATTTTTCCTTTTTTCAAACGAGCTGCTTGACATTGAAACGCTATAAGTCAGTCGTGATTTATATGTTTTTTACTGCAAATACATCATTTTAGAGGCAATCGAATAAGCTGTCAGACCATACAGACCAGGTGGCCCAATATTGCTTTTTCACTGTTTAACACACCTTCAACTTTGGCAGACAATAACTCAAAAATGAACATGGTTATACGGTAATGTGATGGCAGATTCGAAATCTACTCGCAATTTCACGTCTGATGGTTATAATACTGTTGCTCAAAGCTTGGAGCTCAGCTGTCAAACGTTCGATTGAATGTAACTGGTTAGAATAAGTCGTTTTGCTCTTTTCAAACGCGCTGTCTGACATTGAAAAGCTGTATGTCAGTAACAGTAATGAGCAAACTATTTCTACTGTAATATTGAATACGCTTCCAAACCATGTTCACTGGATGGTTCAATAGTGCTTTTTCACTGTTTCACTACACAGTACAGAGCATCACCTAAATAAGTAATTGAAAAGATCCGCAGAGACTATCAAACAATTTTCACCAAGTACACATAACTAGGCAACTGAACAATAGTGCTTACAACTTTGCACTGTAATAATAAGAATGGTACTGTTATTTTACTATAGTATAGTAAAACAAAAATTAGTAATACTAGTGGTATTTTACTAGTAGTAAAATAATAGTAAAAAGTAAAATTAAGAGCCAATAGTAAAGTAAAAATTAAATTAAATTAACAAAGACGATCAATAGTAAAATGAAAATTTTACTACTATTTTACTAGCTTTTGGTGAATTTCAGCCAAATTCTTGATCAATTTTGCAATAAAAGATCAGTGGGCGCAATTTGCCTGTTGAACTTCACACATTTTCGTCGCTAAGGCTCTTGAGAACCTCGTATCGTGATTAAATCTAGCAACTATTTAGCACCAACATAAATTATTGATAGAGCTTGGCATCATTGACGCAAAATTGCACTTAATGAGTAGTAAAATCGTAGTAAAATAGTAGTAAAATTAGCAGAATTATTAGTAAAACAAAAATTAGTAAAATCGGAGCTGCTTGGTAGTAAAATAAAAATAAAAATTAAATTGAAGAGCTGAATTTGTAGTAAATTTAGTAAATAGTAAAATGAAAATCCACTAGTAAAATAACAGTAAAGAATGGACTACCCTAAAGGATAACTATCGCACACTGACATAACAATCGAAAACTATAATCAGGCGATCTGCTATGAATTTCTCCATTTAAGTTAAATTACTTCTAATGCTAATTGCAATATTCATGCAGCAAAATTTGCCCACAAGATGTCTTCAACTGTTTCATATTCTTCATCTTCAACATATTCATCACGCCTGCCTAATATAGTGAAATTCACTGTTTTGACTGGTGACATCATCCATTTCTGCAAATTCTGGGTCTTCCACTACAGGCCCTGGCTGTCGCTCATTTGCATATTTTCGCCTTTTTGGTTGTGGTGGGGCAGCTGGCGCAGTAGTGGTGGTAGGTGTTACAGTACCTTCACGCTGTTGTCGTGCTTTATGAGAGAAGTAACTCATTATCTGCGTTTCAGTCAGATATTCACTCTTGTCAAATATCAGCTTACCATCTGCAATTTTGTACATTATGCAAGTGTTATAATTTTCCGATATCGTGTTAATCCTATTTGATGAGTTTTGCTGGCATTAAAAATGCACAGCAATTTTTTCAATGTTTAAAGGTAGTCGATAGGTTTAACTCATCATTTTTATGTCCTCTTGGTCTGGTGATCATGCTGAAAATTATAAACAGCTTTCCATTCCACATCCAGATTTGTTAACTGAAAATGTGTATACAGTGAAACGAAGTAGAGAGTCTTTACTAGTAGCTCTTGTACACAACACACGCACACACTCTCAAACGCGCACACACACACAACTGCTCGGTAACTCGCTAATACAAACACTCCCTCAAACTATCAAACTCTTCATCACTCCCCCTTCAACGAGTGTCGACTGGCCGCCGCTGTGCCTGACAATCGGGGAAAGCGAACTGCGGAAGTGCTCCGCCTCTGTTGATTCGGCATCTCCAGTAACAAGCTGCTCTGCACTGACACCGCGCTGACTCGATCGCTTACGCGCCGCGTTTCGGCCTTTCTGTGCCTTTGTCTTCATCTGGTGAATCGTCATGGGAGAAACGGGATCACATCTCTTGGCCAACAAACCCAAACGAACTGCCATTCTTTCCATCTGCCTTCTTCTCTTTCTCTTTATTCTCAACCTTCTCTCTGTCCTTCTCTTCGTCCTTCTTCTTCTCATTCCCTTTCTTCTTCCTCTTACTTTCCTCTTTCTCCTCATCATCCTCCACACTCTCTTACTTCTCAGCACTTTCCTTCGCATCATCATCTTTCTCCTCCTTTCCCAAAACATCTTTCTTCTTTCTCTTCCAAACTTCTTCCTTCTCAGTAGTAAGCTCCGGTCCACTGGCCGGGCAGTGACGTCATCCGACGTCACTGCCCCCCCCAGTGGATGATCTTAAGATCGACTCTTACTACGTCACCGAGAATTTCAAAATTACTTTTGCACCAGCGGGGGTCGAACCTTTAATCTTTGGCTTCAGAGTCCAACGCTCTACTATCTGAGCCACACTATCAGTTAGAGTTAAATGTCTAAACGGTCTATATGTGTGTTGATGTTTGCCCCTCCAGCTCTGCCCCTCCAGCTCTGTCCCTCCAGCTCTGTCCCTCCAGCACTGCCACTCCACCTCTGCCCCTCCACCTCTGACACAGTCTTCTCCATTGTTTCAAAACCGGGGGTGGGAGTTTCGTAAATCTGGTTTTTTTGTTTCTCAGAGTTTGGGTTGGAAAATTTGGTGGTTGTGAAATTTTGTTGGGAAATTTGCTGGTTGAGAATTTGGTTGGGAAATTTGGTGGTTGAGAATTTGGTTGGGAAATTTGGTGGTTGTGAAATTTTGTTGGGAAATTTGCTGGTTGAGAATTTGGTTGGGAAATTGGGTTTGATTTTGCCAGGAAAAATTGCCCCCCACAGAATTTGTGGGAGAAAGAACGTACTTACCGATTTCAGCTGACCCAACGAAATCACCAGTCGGACGCGAGACTAGTTCGGATTCAAATAGCACAAACCAGACCTCACGTCCTTCTGGTGGCCCTGAAGAGGGCCGTTGGGTTGGTTTATTGAATTTGTTGCTGTTTCAAGGTTCCGTCTTCTCGATCATGAAGGGCAGGCCACGCAACTCTCGCTGGACAGCGAAGAACTCGTCGATGTAGAGGTCGGGGCACATGCCGGGCTGGTCGGGGTTGTCGTTCACCTGAAACAGGAAGAAGGAGGTATTATTCGATTTTTTCAAAGTATGTACCTGCATGATCTTTTTGTAGTCATCGATGTGGCAGAAGAAGAAGAGTAGGCAGTGGTCGCCCAATTTGTAGGTACCGATGGCCTTGTAGTCAGAGGCCTGCACGAACAGTCTGGTGGCCGCGACCTCGGAGCCATCCACCATGTTGTTACTGTAGATCAGCTTCACCAGACCGGGGGTGTGGGTGGTGAGAGGCTTGACAACAGGGACATAGCCAAAACCCTCGGACTCCTGTCTACCGAACACAGCATTCTGACGCACGAGCGGGGGGATAGAGCCGGACATGACGAACGCACAATGATCAAATGACCCGAAGTCTGCTCTTAAATAGGGTGGAAGTTGATCTTAAAACGAAGTTGGTCTTAAGACCAACTCGGTCACGCCTGAACATGTTTATGACTCATCTAGTTTGTCTTAAGATCATCTAGCTCGTCTTAAGACCAACTCTGTCCCTATATAAGCCGAGACGGCTGTTCATTGTCATTGTTGTGCTTTGCAGTCTGCTAGTACGTTGCTCTACGATGGCTTGTGCTGTGGATAGCATCAACGGTGTGCGCAGTTGGGTGTCGGCGTTCAACGACTGTATGTACATTCACCTCCAGCAAACACCCCCTTCTGGTCAAGACAAGCGACGATTCTACTGCTGGCTGCTCGGTCCGGAGATGGAGACGTTGCGCAAATCGCTAACCCGCGTCAGCAAGAGTCAGGAGGTCGCCCAGCCCGAGGTCATCCACACCACTCCCCGCGGTTTCCACCTCCAGTTCGTGCGCAAGGAGAAGAAAAGCGAGAAAGGCGAGGAGAAGTTCGAGCTCCAGGTGGTCAATGACAGCACTCCCGACGCCCCGATCGCAGTCATCAAGATCAAAGACCTGAAGAACTTTATGGACAGTATGCGTGATCTGTTGAAAAAACACAATGGCAAATGAGTATTTAAGTGACTTTTGAAAAAATAAAAGTGTATTTGGAATGGAGTGGCAACATCCGTTTACTTGTTGTATTTGCGGTCCGACAAAAAGCGGTAAAACTGAGTGGGCGAAAAAATTCTTGCGCAGTGCAATAATTGTGCCGAAACCAGAAAAAATTATCTTTTGCTATAGCGAGTGGCAGCCCGGCTATCAAGACCTAAACAGTATACCGGAACTGGAGTTCTGCGAAGGACTGCCGGATATAAACGAACTGAAACGGACGCAAAATCAACCTAAGCTGGTTGTACTGGACGATTTGATGCAAGAGTGCGCCAAAAA
Organism: Sabatieria punctata; assembly: GCA_030248155.1. NCBI lineage: Eukaryota > Metazoa > Nematoda > Chromadorea > Araeolaimida > Comesomatidae > Sabatieria > Sabatieria punctata. The sequence goes on along the minus strand of JASANB010005198.1, from coordinate 85,326 downwards.
TCAAGAAAACACGAAGTTGTTCACTCGTGGCTCTCACCACTGGAACGTGTCTGTGCTAAACATTCTGCAAAATCTGTTCTACACAGGTCTGAGAACGTCGAGAATTAACAGTCATTACTTGGTGTTGCTAAAGTGCCCGTCTGACCAGTTGCAAATTTCTACTTTGGCTCGTCAGCTGTACCCCGGACAGCATAAATACTTTCTGGAAAGCTATAAAGACGCCTGCAGTCAGCCGTACGGGTATTTGGTGGTTGACTTGACGCCTGAAAGTTGTGACGAGTTCGGACTTAGAACAAACATTTTCCCGAACGAAATCGGTTACGCCTATCTGCCAAAAGTATAAATGTCTGCCCGACTGAAACGAAACATTGATTTTCTACGCGTTCTGCAGAAAGCTACGCCGTCTCAGAGAAAAGCTATTCTGCAAACTTCTTCCAAAGACCTGATTATTTGCATCTGCGAAGTAATCGATAATATTCTGCGAGGTACCGTACGCCTGTCGCCTAAACAGAAAAACCAGCTGGCCAAATACAAAAACATATTGCGGCAGCTGGCTAACAAAAAGGACAAAGTTCAGACGAAGAAGAAACTTCTGGTTCAAAAAGGAGGTTTCCTACCGGCCGTATTGGCGCCCGTGCTGACAATCGCCGCGTCACTACTGGGAGAAGCGTTGCGTAAGTGATGGCTAGAAAAATGGCTTTGGTACCGCCGCAACTGTTGAATACGTTGCTAGCGCAACAGCAGTTTAATCCGGGCGTGAATTACCTGAACAAGTTAGACCAGGACATGTCGTCCGTTTTGCAAAACCCAAATTTACCCGCCGACCTAAAACACAAACAGTTCACTCAGATGCGCCACCAGTACGGTAGTGTCAAAGAAGAGTTGCAAAAACCGCTAACTCTACCGATCCCTCCGTCGGCTCTGGAAGATATCATAGACAGTTTGCCAAAAAACGTGAAGAATAAAGGAAAGATTCTACTGCAACACATAAAGCGCAGCCCTAATATTGCCTGGGATGACAAAGGACAGTTGATATTGAATGGAACTGTTATTGAAAACAGCAACATAACTGATTTGGTTCACGATTTTGTGCGCCCCAGACGCAACAGAACGCACCCGGAAGGTTGGCAGCAATTCGCTAACGTATTGCAGGCTGGAAATGTACCCAGAGAGGCGCTAGCGGAACCGGCCAGACTGAGACAAGAAGAACCGTACAGCCCTATTAGAATCCGACGCCCCGAACGTGCTCAGACACTTTCACCGGCCGTACAACGCCTATTCGATACCGTAACTCCGATTGCAAAACGAAAAGCAGAAAGAAACGTCGGTCCACCTAAAAGATATGGCAGATGGTTGGAATGGGACTAATTGTGTGAATGAAAGTATTTTGCGCGATGTATTCTATAATCTCGACAGTCCCGCGTGTTTTGCTGGAGCGCAAGCTGTGTACAAAGAAGCTAAAAAACGTTCGAATAAAATTAAACTGAAAGATGTTCAAGAATTTCTGTCGCGTCAGGACACTTACACGCTGCACAAACCGGCCAGAAGAAGATACCCGAAAAACAAAATAATTACAGCCGGTTTGGACGTTGATTGGCAGTCGGATTTAGCCGATCTCTCTCGTCTGAAAAAGTACAACAGCAATTATTCGTTCGTTGTAGTGGTAATCGATGTACTAAGTCGTTATGCCTGGGCTATTCCAATTAAACGAAAAACGCCAGAGGAAGTTAAGAAGGCATTTGAGAAAATCTTTCAGGAGTCCGGCAGAAAACCTTGGCGCCTGTGCACCGACAGAGGACGCGAGTATACTGGTAAAGTGTTTCAGGATTTCCTACAACTACAGGACATACAGTACTTTAATGCCAACAACCCCGATGTGAAAGCTGCATTTGCCGAACGTTTTGTACGTACATTCAAAACCAGACTGTGGCGCTACTTTACTCGAATGAAAACACTGCGATACATTGAAATTTTGCCAAAAATAATCGATTCACTAAACCGCAGTGTGAATCGGACCACCGGCTACCGCCCTGTCGATATAACGGAAGAGAATGCCCAGCAGGTTTGGCAGAAACTTTACGGTCACCTGAAACCGGGTGTCAAACACAGATTTGCAGTTGGAGACATTGTCAGAATTCTTTGCGAGAAAACCAAACTGTCGAAAGGCTACATTCCAAATTACACTAAAGAAACGTTCACAATCGCCGAGAGAGTGGATAGCAGAAAACCTGTGGTGTACAGACTTAAAGATGCAGCCGATGAACCTATCGTTGGAGTTTTCTACGAGCCAGAACTGGTGCGAGTTGTTCCTAACGTCGGTCCCTACAGAGAGATTCAGTCTGTGCTGAAAACTGAAATGAGAAAAGGTAAACTGTGGCACAAAATCAAATGGAAAAACGAAAAGAAAATCAGTTGGATAACTGATGAAGAGTTAGTAACAGTATAAATAGACTGGTATTTTGTTGAGATTTAGTCATGATGTCCGATTCCGGTAGCGATAAGTGGCACGTGTTTGGTAAGCAACTGCCAAAATCAGAGATTGTTTTCTTTGTTCAAGTTATTCTGATTTACGTAGTGGTCATAACCAGCATTGTCAATCTGTCTCTGAATAAAGACGAAGGAAAACTGTGGACAGCTTTGCTCAGTAGTTCGTTTGGATATTTGCTGCCTAACCCATCGCTGAAGAAACGGCAGCAATGAGCGAGTTCTATCTAACAATTCCCAGCAATACGCACGTGGGAAACACAACTTGTGATTTTAGAGTGCAACTGCCCGATGTAGTGTCTCTGTCCGGCGGTTGGGATGTTGCATTGGCCCAAATACAGTACCCAAAGTCGTGGTACAACATTACAGATGAGGAAGACGGACGGGAAGGTTACAGGAAAAATACGATAAAGATTTCATTGAGAAATCATGGAATGCTGTTGCCAGTGCACCTACCGCCCGGTCAATACGACACTATCGACGAATTGTTGGAAATAATTGTTTACCAGACAGAAAAAGAAGCGCTGGAAGCTCGCAAAAGACTGAATAGAAATTTGAAAAATGATAAAGAGAGAGCTCTGTTTGCGCAACTTATCGAAGACTTGAAAACAATTCACAAACAGGTGCAATGGAAATTTCACCACCCTATAAAACGTGTGCAACTAGCGTTCGAGCAGAAATACATCTCCAAAATACGCCTGTCGCACCATCTATGTACAGTATCTGATGGGATTTCAGTTCGATGACACGACTAAATACGGTAGTGAGAAAATTCTATCCAAGTACGCAATCGATATGCGCGGCGGTATCGATGCGCTGTACGTTTATTGCGATCTGGTGGAAAATCAAGTCATTGGAAACGTGCGAGCGCCGTTGTTGAGAATACTGCCTGCGAAAGGCAGGTACGGAGAAATCGTGGATCACGATTTTGTGGCCAAACACTACGTTCCGGTTCTCAAGAAAGAGTTTCAGAGTGTCAAAATAACTATAAAAGGTGACACGGGTCAGCTAATTCCATTCGCGTTTGGCAAAGTTATTGTGAAGTTGCACTTTAAGAAAAATGAGAACAATCTACTCTCCTGAAAGCGAACGTTATTGGGCCAATTATTACACGCAGCAAGCGCTACAACACGGCGGCGCAGCATTTATCGGACTACCGTATCAGCGCGGTGCTGGATTGGGTTCTCTGTTCGGTTCAATTTTTCGTGCAATTCTGCCGGTCGCTAAATCTGTTGGAAAGACGGTCGGGCGACAAGCTCTAAGTACTGCCACACAAATAGGCGCCGATGTTTTGTCTGGACAAAGTTTGAAACAATCTGCAAAAACCAGAGGAAAACAAGCTGCTGCAAATTTGCTGAGAAAAGCGACCAGAAAGATAAATCAGAAAGGCCGTGGTTTGGGTGTTGCTCGCAAAAGAAAAACCACAGCCGCCCCTGCCGCCAAAAAGAGAGGCAAGAAAACTATAAAAGGAAAAGGAAAACGCCAGTCGTCAGTCAGAGATTTGTTCGGTTACTAGATGGCTAAACTAATCGACCAGCTCAGTGTTCCCAGTACAAAGACGGAGCTGAACTTGTTCGCTGTTCCTGCCACTCAAATAGCTATCGAGAATGGGTACTGGCACGCTGCCCGTCTGGTCAATTCGAACTCGGACACCGGGCCTTGGCGTTTTTGCGTTCAAGCCGACCCGCACTACTTGCAACTCAACAAGAATTATCTGTACATGAAACTAAAAATTCTAATGCCTGACTAATTCTAGTGCAGATATCACGGCAGCCGACGCTGTCGCTCCGATAAATCTGTTGGGTAAAACGCTGTTCAAACAAATAAAGATTTATATCAATGGAAAACAGGCGTTCGACAGTTCTGACATGTACGCCTATCGTGCGTACTTGGAAACAGAACTCAACTACGACCACGGCGCTAAAATCAGTCAACTCTCCGCGGCCCTGTACCAAAAAGACAGCCCTGCTAATCTAGTGGAAAATGTGAACAATAGAGGTTTCGCGGCCAGGCGTGGCTGGTTCTTTAACGCTAATGAAAACAGAGTGGTGGAGCTGATGGCACCTATACACGCAGACGTGCTAATGTCAGACCGTTTGATGCTGGACAATACCGAAATTCAGCTGGAGTTGCACAGAAATCCCGACAGTTTTGCTCTGTTGTGTTTTGATGCAGAGCCTCAGCAGTACAAACTGCAGATTCGAGACATGGTGTGGTACATACGTAAGGTGGAAGTCATGAAATCTGTACAGGTGGGTTTGGAAGCTACGTTGCAGCGCCATATGGCCAAGTACCCTATTAGGCGCGTTCAGATGAGACGGCTGCATATCGCGGAAGGACGCAGGTCTACTCCTTCCAATACTCTATTCAACGGCCAAATACCTCGGCGTTTGGTGATAGGGTTCGTTGATTCGGATGCTTTCTACGGAAATTACCAGAAATCACCGTTTCTGTTCAAAAACTACTCGATGACGTCTGCTAAAGTGTCTGCTGCGGGAGTGGTGTACCCTAGAGAGCCACTTACGATGAATTTTAATGGAAGCGAGTTCGTAAGGCCGTATGTACAGTTGTATGAAAGTTTGGGCAACTCTAAAGATGACACGGGCAACTACATTTCGCTGTACGATTTTAAACACTCTCACTGTCTACTGGTGTTTGATCTAAGCTCTGACGAACAAGACGGACTTCACTGGCAGCTCATACGCGAAGGAAGCACTTCAGTGGAGATACAGTTTGGTGAAAACATACCGGCCGGAGGCATCGAAATGATTTGTTACGCCGAATTCGATAATATGTTGAGTATCGACCGTCAACGTACCGTTTATTTCGATTACACTGTGTAAGTCAAAATAAATCTTTGTCAATAGACCAAAACACACTGCCGACAGCTGCACCAAACTCCTTCTTCCACACCTCATCCGTCCCAAGCAGATAGAAGTTGTCTTTTTGCAAAAACTGGAACGCATCTTTGTCTGTGACACTGCTACCTGGCTCCAACTCGTAAATGGAATCCCAGAAACTGCGACAAATGCGCCATTTAGCTTCGTTGTTGATTAGAGCTGCGGCTCTGTCTCCGTAATCGGCGATTGCTTTCTCCAGACTGGTGTACTCGGTGCACGTGTGGGGTTTGTCTTCCGGTTCTGCACAGTCGGGGTTGCACGCACAACACCGATTTTGAATAATCCATTTAAGTTTCTTCTTCAATTCATTCAAGTAGGCCGTTGTGAAAATGGAACGCAATATCTTTTGCATTTCCTCATCATCATCTTTCCAAACAGTCTTTAGAGAAAGCAGCAGTGAACTCCCGGGAAACATTACGTAAACTCTCTGGCAATCTGGTCCACAATAAACTGTATGTCGATTAGCTCGGTATTTATACTAAATCTCTTGTTCACAAAATTCAAGACTAAAGTGTCATTCTTTACAAAGTCTGAGCTGAATTGGTCGATAATAGTTTTTAGAGGAACGCCTCTGCACCGAAAATACAGAAACAGTATACAGTACTGTCCGCAAACCGAGGTAAGTGGAGTTTGCAATTGTTTAGCGTTGTACTGCCACTCCACACAGTTCTGGTTCAGGTAAGACTTGAGAATCGGCTCTCTGCCATACGAATCGAAGTAATCTCCGTAACCTTCTTGGTCTATGTAGAGCGCAACCCAATGTTTTCCTGGTTTGGATTTTGGGTCTGTGTTAATTACAAAAGCGGCAGGATGCGGCGGATTTTTCGGCAGGCAGTCGGAAGGGTAAACACCGCAGAAGATTGGTGCTATTTTCGGGTCGCTTTTGCAAACAGATGCAATTTTCCTGGTATTCATTTTTATTATCACAGAATAAATAGCAGAGTCCAGCTAGCACAGTCCGCACAACTCACAAAGCAGCTCGCACAATTCACAAGAGCTCAGCTCAGCAAAGACAGTCCGTACAACTCGGAAAGAGCTCAGCTCGGTAGAGACAGTCAATAACCGAACGGCACCGTTTCGCCAGTTGGCAAAACGACGCGTTTGTCGTACACAACAGAGTAAGTTTTTTTAGTGGTCTTGGTCACGATCTTTCGGCCCTGCGTCCTTTCGATTCGTTGAATCACCACGTCCACCGTCTCCTTGGCGCCCGATTGGATGAAGAGCAGCACCAGTTTCTTGAGAGTTTTAAAGTTCAGGCGGTTGGCAGTGGTGGCGTTGAGCGAGAAACCCCGAATCTTGACTATGTCGAGGAACTTGCGCTCTTTGGTGGACCAAATGTGTAGGCCGTACTGTTTAGGGCCGCCTAAAACATACGTACATACAGAGTGAAATGTACAAATGAAAACTTACCAGACACGAATTCGCTGATGTAGCTGCCGGGGCCGTAGCAGCTGAGCTCGTCCGTCATGTCTCCGAGAAAATCGCCGGTCGGTGGCTCGTAAACGTCCTGAGGCCGGGAGAGGTAGATAATGGAGTCTGAAATTAAAGAAATTAGACACCAAAAGTAAACAAACCAAATACCTGTGTCAAAATACAAAACTCTTTCTTGCAACGGCTCGATGTGACTGTAGAGCTTGAGACGGGCTTGAGCGGTGGTGTAGGCTGCGATTACACTGTTGGTGTGCGGCAGGGCTTCAACGAAATCCTCCGCTTTCTTGTAGTTGACGGCCACTAGGGCCTCGCTGATCAGTCGGACGGCAGACACCTCGTTGGCCGGGTCGCAAACTGTGTCAAAGTAACTGGCCGGCTCGGTGAAGTATTCCAACTGGCCCAGGTTGTTTCGCTGGCCGAACTTTCCCCAGAAACTGAAACAAAATTGTTTATGCAAAGTAAACAAAGTAAAAACAAAAACCTGTTCAGGCACAGCTTTGCCAATTGTCTGAGAGCACCGTTCTTCTCGATTTTGGTTGGATCCAGTAGAATTCCTTCCGTCTCGTGGTAGTCACGTACGTACTGCTGTCTGTCCGCCTCCGTCTCGACCCAGTCCGACCAGCCCGACGCCTCCTGTTTGATCTTGAGGAAGGTGTTGATGTACTCTGTGAACAGGCCCGTTTCCGAGTCAACGCCGTCGTACTCGGACCACTGTTCATAGTGCCAAACCTGTAAAATAGAAATGTACTTCTGTAAAAATCAAATAATAACTTACTTCAGAAATCTCAAGCACTGTGTAGCCGAGTTCCAAGGCCTTGTACAGCTCTATGGTGCACCAGGCACCCCAAAACGATCGCTCCTCCTCCGTGTGCTGGCAGGGCTCCGACTGGCGCAGGTCCGTACAAAGTTTGCAAAGAGGAAAGCAGAGTTTGCCACCGGAGCGGAGTGGCAGGACGGGGTGCAGCAGACGTCTGGGCGGTAGCACTCTGCACTTGATAAGTCCTTTGTAGGGCTGAGACGTGGCAGTCACGGGTCGGAAGTTGTCTGTCAGAACGGAAGGGTGGCCAGCAGGAAACTCGCCGTTCTTGCACACCCATGGGTAAAGACTGAAACAAAATTAGTTTAGCACAAAATCATTGTATTACAATATACCTGCAGACGTCAATGTAGTGAATTTTTTCGCCGTCCTTCGCTTTGTGGTACAGCTTCGCGGCGTTTGTGCGGCCTCCGTAGAACGCTTCTCTGGGGTCCATCGGCTCAGGCAGGTTGACTGACTGGAAGAAATCGCGCATGGCAGGGTCCCTCTTGAGCATAGCGTCCACTGCGCAGTCCCATACTTCCTCCACCTGGTAGCCTTGTCTTTCCAGATATAGCCGTCGCTCGATGGTGCGTTCGTAGGCTTCTTGCGCTGTCAGTCCAGTGAATAGAGTTTTCTGTCGGTCCTTGAAGCAGTTCTTGCAGCCGTGGTAGACGCATCCGTGGTAAGAGTAGACTTGCTTCAGGTCTTGGCCGTGAACAGAGCGCAGCAACCCATCCACTTTGTAGGGGCCGACTCTGAATTCTCCCTGGTTGTGCGCGTGCTGTATGTACTGTTCTCGCTCCGCCAGTTCTTGCTCTCGGGAGTACCACTTCAGGTACTTGATCGCCTTGACGCTTTGCCGCTCTTCTTTGCGGTAGCCTTTGTCTGGTACGATGCCGATGGTGTCTGGCTTGAGGAAGTTGCGCCGGAAAACCAGGTTGCAGGCGGAGGCGATAGTGACTGCTTGGGCCAGAGGGTCGATAAAGGTGATGCCCAGAAAGTCGTCACGGAACTTCATGCAGCCTTGGGCCAGCACCAGTACGTCGGCTTTGCAGTACTTGACGAGCTCTCGCTGCAGGTTGAACAGCCGCCCCTCTTCTTCCATCTCCCGCTTCTCCTGGTTGTACCACTTGTAGAAGGCGTCTCTGTCCTTGGGCTTCAGGTTGCCCGGTCCATAAAAGTAAGCGTCGGGTAGGGGTCCTTCGTAGTCCCAGTTTTCGGCCTTGTTGAAAAAGTGTGGGAAATGACCCTTGCAGGTGGTCAAACCGAAGGCTTTTGGTATGGCGCTGAGTGGCATGGGGAGGAAGTTTAGACTGTCGATCACCCTGATCTTGACGGCTTCTAGCTTGAGGATTTCCAGGCCTCGGGTGATCAGTTCCGGTTTCACCGATTGTTCGTGTAGGTAGTCCAGCAGGAACTGGCTGTTGAAGCCTCTGGCGTTGTGTGCTACCGCCGTACAGCCGATGTTTTCCTTGCTGTAGAGGTACTTGCAGAAGGCATTTCTGGAGTCCGGGCCGAGGAACACTTTGAACTTGTTAGCGCCGCACCGGGGACAGGGAGCTTCGGGCGCCGCCTTGCACTGGTCGCACACCTTGAGGGAAACGCAGCAATTGACCTGGTGCTGCAGTACGTGGCCGTAGTCGCTCTCGCCCACCACCGTGTCTTGGGTCGTCTCGAAGTCGAAGTATATGAAGCAGGGCGGCGTTTTCTCCTCTTCGGGGTCTTCGATGGTTTGCATGTAGCACTGATGATTGACTGGGTCCACTTGTTTCTGGCAAACCGGGCACTCAGACATGCCGCATTGGTGCTGGCCACGGGTGTTTCGGTACATCGTCACGCTGCACTGGGGGCACCTTTTCAGCCTTTCACAAGTAGTCTTCACTTTCATTTTCTTGGTGCCATTTTGTTGGGCTTCCTCCTTATGGTTGTCAAAGCACTCTTGGCTGACGAACAGGCGGTTGCAGGCATTGCACTTGATCCAGTTCTCGAAGAGGCAGGGCTGTCGGTTGAGGCAGGCGCGACACATGGAGGAGCACTTGTGGTCTTCTTTGTGGTCATAGGCCTTCTCGCACTGCTCACACCAGTAGGAGTAGTCGAAGAACGCTGCCATTTGAGTGATGATGCAGAAGTGGTTTTTGTAGTGGAACAGGTGTACTACTCTGTCAGAGTCGACGTTGCCCTCGAAGACCTTGGCGCAGTAGGCATCTTTGGACCAGCACTTGAACTTGTACTGCGGGACCACTCTCTGTAGCGCTTGCAGCTGCTCGATGTCGCAGGGACCTTGGTGATCAGCCAGACCAGCTTGCTCCATCAGCGCTCGTGCCCGGTTTCTCTGCAGGTAGTCTCGTTTTTTATCTCCTTTCCTGATTCGCTCCCATTCGCGCTTCTTCTGCTCTGACTGGTCTTTCTCCAAGCGGGCGATTCCGACAACTATGGCTCTAGCCAGACACAGCTCGTCCTTGTTCTGAACTTGGTAGAAGCAGCTCCCGTGCCCCGTTGTCCTCTCTGCGAACCACTCGCTGAAGTTGCCTTTGAACGCGTGTCTGCCACTGCCGGCTGGGGTAGCGATTCTGGTGAAGAGCACCGAAATCTGCGAGTCCAGGGAGAACGTTTGGCGAGACTGGAGGACTTTCTGGATAGTATTGAGGATTTTATCAACAGACATTTGGCTCTGGCGGCGGAACGGGATGAGGATAGGTTGTTCTAGGCCTGGGTGGTTGATCTGTAGGCCGACTCGGTCGGTAGGCTCTCCATCCGCAAAGGCGCGGTCCAGCAATCTCTGAAAACACGTTTTTGTCTCAATAAATGGGACACGTTCTGACTGCAGTGTCTAACTGACTGGCTACGTACGTACTGTAAACACACACTCTATGTACTTTACCTGACTGATGATCTATCCGTCATTGGGGGTCGGCCGTCTGCAGTCTCGTCGCTCGGACTATGGAACTCGCATGAGGATACCAGACCTCCGAGCCTTCGCCATCAGGCGCAGCGGTTGGCGGCGCATCGTCGGAGAGGCGATGAGACGTCACAATAAGGTGGTGAGGTGTACGCATTCACACTCTTCCGGCCCTTGTGATTGCTGCGCACCTGGTGAGTGGTGCGGCACTGTTGTTGGCGGCAGGGCGCGAGGTGGAGCACGGGTTGCTCCTGCACACTCGCTGGAAGTGACCCTGTTTGCCGCAGTTGCTGCAGGTTTGGCCTCTGGCGCGGCATCTGGAATCCCTGCTGTCTGCGTGAGAGGAATCTCCACAATGCCGGCAGACTCTCTTGCCGGTTGTCTGACGATTGGCTGAGGTACTGGGGCGTACCGGCGTAGGTCTGGGTCCTGTGTGCTGCGCGGAGCTAGGTCCCTTGCCCCGGTTGTACCGATGATGTGAGGTAGCGCTGATCTGCGATGACCCGGGTGCCATCTTAGCAGCATCCTTTTTGGCGCTCTCATCTGCCAACGCGAGTGCAGTGAATTTGTCCAAATCCACTGCGTCGAGGGCGAGCAGTTTCTCCTGTGTAGCACGGCTATGTAGGCCGCGCGCCATCTGAATCGCTAGCAGGTAGTCGATTAAGTTGCGTTCCTCGATGCGTCCGGTCCCCTGATCGACAGGGAACGTGCACTGCTGGATCAAGGTCATGAGTACGCGAATGTACTCAGTGACTGACTCGGTAGACCCTTGTGAGTGCTGCATGAAGTCAAACAGGGCCCGTACCGGGTTTACAGGCCTGTAGAAAGTCTCCCTGGCGGCTGCCAGGAATTCCTCGAAGTCGGCGTCTGGATCGGCGTTGAACACAGGGTGACTGGCGAATTGGGGAAGCGCGGCTGTCCCCAAAAACGAGAGAAGAAAATCGTTCTTCTCGTTGTCCGTCAATTTTGCCGTGTTGTCCCTGGTTGCGTCCAGGCCGGTGAGAAACGCGTTGAAAAGTCGCTCCCAGAGTGGCCATCTGAGAGGTGGACGGTCATCGACTGTCTGCCAATAAGGTTGAGGTGCCGGGATGTGTGCCCGGCGGTTGGACATCGCGGCGGTGACGATTTGTAGCTGCTGGCACATAGACAAGTGACAGCCACAATCCGGTAGCTGTCGTTGTGTTGTCGAAGAGAACCGGCTCTACCACACGTACAGCCGACGTGTGGAGACAGGTTTGCGCACTGTAGAAACGAAGAAAACCGGCGCTAACACACGTACAGCCAATGCAGGAGTAGGCGGTACCGTGTGTAGGCAGGTTGACGCGATTTCGTAGAGGACCGGCGCTACCACACGTACAGCCGCGAATGTAGGAGTGGGCGGTACCGTGTGTAGGCAGGTCGGCGCAAATTCGAAGAAAGACCGGCGCTACAGCACGTACAGCCAACGCAGTAGGCGGCAACGTCTGTAGGCAGGTCGTAGAAGGAGGCGGTGGCTGTCCACCACCGGCCGGAACGTAGAAAGAAGAAGACACATAGGAAGATACTCACTGACTGTGCCTCCTCCTGTAGGTTAGTGTAGGCAACACCAACCGATGATCTGTGCCAAGCAGGTTGTAGAAATCGTCCTCTTCGCTACCACCGGGCTGGTAGTAGCAGTAGAAAAGCTTCGTTGGTCGCTACCACCTGGTTGGCGGTAGTTGTAGAAACTCTTCTTTTTCGCTACCGCCGGGTTGGCAGTAGGCGTCGAAAATCTTCTTTTTTCTTTCTTCCGCGATCGTCGAATGCCACCGTTGGTCGCCAGTTGATATATTGGTCGTCTGCTGGGTTTTGTAGTAGTTGCTGGTCCGCGAACAACTTTTACCTCCAACAGACAATTAAATAAACAGGAGAATAAAGACACGACCGCTCGCCAGGTAGTCAGACGGAGAGAGTGAAGAAAGTTCTAGAGAACAAAGGGAAATTGGGTGGCTTCGGTTGTGACAGAAGGGGGTGTATTTTCTAACTAGCGCGACTACACACCCAACGCCAAACATATCACTATGTACACACACTCTATGTACGTACTGTACCTGACTGATCTACGTACGTACTGTATACACCAAATCCCTAATCATACACGCAGTCTGTACCTGTTACACTAAACCCCTGATCGACACTCTATGTACGTACATACACACAGTCTGTACCTGTTACACCCTTAACTGTACTGTACACCAAACCCCTGACTGATTGTATTACACACACTAAATCCCTGACTGTATGTACCTGTTACACAGTCTATACCTGTTAGACCCTGACTGTACGTATGTGTGACACCAAACTCTATGACTGACTGTCACACACTGCATTGTACCTGTATGTACATAAGTTTTTACTGCAGTCAGAACTTGTACAGGAGAAATTTTAAACCTTGTGAAAGAAACACCAACACACCAATACACAATTTTGTTTGAAATTTCTCCCCACAGCGGGCAGCAATTATTATTATGCGCTGCGGGCATGTACGTACGATACACTTTACCGCCCTGTGAGAGCTCAATACGTACATAAGTGTAAAAAGTTTATAGAAACACCAACAACAGCCTAATTCCGTATGGTATTGAGCACACACACTATAGCAACAGCACTCACGCGCAGTGGGCAGGGACGTACGTACGTAGACACTACTGCTGTAGGCAGTTTACCAGAACACTTACTTGAAAAGTCTGGCGGATGAGTTCCAACAGATCTCTGACGCTGTCCAGGTCCCTGAAGACGAGCTCGAACTGGGTGCCGGTGGTTCTGAGGCGTTTGACCGCTACTTGGTGCGACGCGCTGATGTCTGCGTGTGCGTCTATGTCGATTTCGGGGGCATCTGGCTGACCTCCGTGCTGAGTGGCTAACGTCCAAATCTCATCGTCCTCCTCCTCATTGACTGGCTGAAATGTACGGTAGTTATTTGCATAAGTTAAATCACAATTAGCTTACTTCTGGCTGACCGACCGAGCCTTCTCCAGCGGAGGCGCGCACTGAGGGCTCCTGAAACAAACTTTCTAATTATAAATTCAAAATTGTAATTAACACACCTGAACCTGACTGACTGAGACTCCATCGCCGGAGAGCGGACTGACCGAGGCTTCTCCAGCAGAGGCAGGGCTGCGCACCGAGGGCTCCTGAAACAACCTTTCTAATTACAAATTCAAAATTGTAATTAACACACCTGAGGCTGACTGACTGAGACGCCATCGCCGGAGAGCGGACTGACTGAGGGTTCCTGAAACAAACTTTCTAATTACAAATTCAAGGAGAACAATTAACATACCTGAGCTACTGCGGCGCCAGACTGACTACCGGGCGGAGAATCCTGCAACAAATTCATTTCAACACCATAAATTCAAAGAAACCACTTACGTCATCAAAGTCATTGCCGTAGATCACGTCCCAGAAGTCGGGGTGATTGAACCAGACGCTGGGTTCATCGCCTTCCAAAATGAGCTGGTGCAGGCGGTCGAAAATGGCTGTCCAAATAGCCGGCTGGTTCCTCCAGACGCCACTGTCCACGAGGGAGTCGAGCTGAGGGAGAGAGAGAGTAGAGATAGCTTCCAAAAGTGACATTCCAATAACAAGCAATCCCTTAGGAATGAGTTTGCTCCCACTTCGGCCCCCTTTATAGCGAGTTCGTATGCATACCAAGTTCACCTGAAGACCAAGTTTGCCTTAAGATTGATGACGTCATCAGAGTTCGTATGCAGATGAGCTACTAAAAGTTACTTATAGCCGAATTTTTCAGCTTCTGTTCATTGTTCACTGTGTACTGGTGTGAGATGGCGGCTCGTTTGTCTCTGCAGCAGCTCTTGGATCGCGATGGAATGACGATGGAGGACTACGACAACCGGTACTGCAAACCCTGCAACCGGACCTTCAACGCTCGCGGCAACCTGGTCAACCACTTGAGGGGCATTGCGCACCGCCGCCGATGGGAGCCGCCGTTGGACCTGGAACTGGTGAAGAAACGAATCGCCGAACGCCAGGCTCTGCTGGCCAACCCTCCACAGCACGTCGATGGTGAGATGGCTAAACGACCCCCTCCAACGCCTCAGACGCCGAGAAAAACCCGCTGGGATCAACCGCCTCTGCCGAAACTGCAACGCCCCGAGGAACCGCGCAGAGAAACAAAGCTGATACCTCTACCAAAACCGACGCTGTCTGCACCGGCTTCGTTGGAATCGCTCAAAGTAATACACCCTCTTCTTTCCTATTCAGCCTACATGTGCGAACCGTGTTTCAAACTTTCCAGAACCATGCCGACTCTGAAGCTGGACGGAAAACTGATCGTGCAATTCCCGCTGTGTGACAGCTGCGTCGAGGTGAACGCCAAGATACGAAACGTATACGCCGAATGTCTATTCAAAGAATGATATGGCCTGCGCGCCACTGTGTACAGAATAAAATTTATTATACTTACTACAGGAAAATTTTGATCACACAACAGTGTCCATCTCTGCGCGGAACGTGAAACACCCGCTTCTTAGTGCGCTTGCCACACATCGGCTTCTTAAGCACTTTGCCGTCCTTCTTTCCTGTAAACTCGGTTTTTTCCTTCATAGCACTCAATTCGATTTTTTGCTCTTTACTGTCTTCAAGTTTGTCTGTTTTTTCCTCCTCATCATCACTCAGCATAAGATCGACAAACAAATCTTGCGCCGCCATTCCCGACCAGACAAAAACGTACAATGACTGATTTTTTCTAAAACTGCTGCTTTTATAGTGAAAGGAATTTGAGTTTTACCTTGAGAAATTGCGTAAACACCAGACAGTTTTGACGAAAATAACAGTAGCTGCTGAAATAAGAAATACAAACAGATAAAAAGTAGCTCCTCACCAGAGCAGAAGAGATAAACAGATACTTACCACAACCGGTGCTCCCAACAATTACCAAACAGATAATGGACTCACTCCTAGTTAAGTCAGAAATGAGACCCAAAATCCGCCTGGTAGCCCTGAAGAGGGCTGTTGGGTTGGTTTTTATAGAGGGCTCCTCAGAGCTTCCTCTTTCTGGTCTTCTTCTTGCGCGCCTCCTCTCACAGCTCCACTGCCCAGCACTCACCACCCAACCTGACCGCCGCCGCCTCGATCGTTTGGCAGTGCAACGGCAGGTGAAGGGACAAAGAACGAAGCTAAAAATCTAAAGTCACAATCTTTAAAAGACATGGTGGTAGAAAATGCGTTAGATGCTTAGCGAGTGTGTTTTATGCACTTCTAGTTCGTCTGCAGGCGAACGTGTAGGGGCAAGCAGCGGTGACATCATGCGCCGGCTGGCTGCGGGCCAATTTTGGCCTACCTGTCTGGATGTTCAAGCAAAGGTGGTTGGTACGCAGTGGCACTGCGTTGGCCTACTTTCGCGCTGCTGAGCTGCTTGTACGTGTTCAGTCGCGACGTATCTCTATCGAAAAGTTAGAAACTGTGTCTGCCCACGTTTACGTGTTTTGGCATTTCGACCTGAAGGCTGCAGATAAGGAAGTTTTCTTGAAAATGACAAAGAGACTGCAAAAGTTTAGAAAAACGAAAACGTACAAAAAAATGAACACCGTCGGTCCGCTCGGCTTCTTACGCGCTGCAGTGCGCCGAGCAGAAGAACTCGAGTACATAGAACGCGCTCTCCGACCGCTCTCCGACGTTTTGTCCTGAAACAGCAACACATTCAAGAAACCAACCCAACGGCCCTCTTCAGGGCCCAACCCGCCCCAACCCACACCCCCCCCCCCCACCCCCAACCAAAATCCCCCCCCCCCCCCAAAAAAATTTATTTTTTCTTCACAACCCACCCCCCCGGGGGCCTCGTCCCCTCCCCCCCCCACCCGGCTACTACTCTTCTCTTCTCCAAACGAAAACCAGAGCTCATATCTTCACAAGGTGCTTGCTGCACAACATCAATGGGAACAAACTGAGAACGGCTTTCTGCCAAACAAAGAGACTCTGGAGCTCCATCAACTAACTGCGCGTCATCCCTCTTCATTCGTTTCTCTCTTCACCTTTCTTCTTTTTCCTTCCTCTCTTCTATCCACGTCAAAGACCATAGGTTCATCCATAACTGAATGCACAAACAAAGCCAAATCTTCTGCCGGCAAAACAAGAACATCTTGAATGGAAACCATCTCCTTCTCTGAACTGGAATGCCCACTGAACGGAGGATCGACCGTTAACCCAGTGAAGGGAGTGTCTAACAAGCCGACTTGGACACCCGAAGTGCCAGAACACGAAGCTGCTTCCTTTTTCACAGGAGCCTGCCGGGATTGAGCCAGGTATTGAGCGAGCAGACCGTTGAAGTGGTCATTACGCCGCTGTTGTTCGATTTGCCGCTGTTGGTCACGACGCTGTTGTTCGATCTGCCGTTGTTGTTGTTTGACCTGCCACTCTTGATCACGACGCTGTTGTTCGATCTGCCACTCCTGGTGACGCCGTTGTTGTTCGATCTGCCGTTGCTGCCACCATCGCTGCTGTTGCTCGAGATCACGCTGGTTTTGTTCTCGTAGAAGTCGGAGGGATTCAAGAAATGTAGGTGTCGTCATGTGAGCATCAGATGGGGCACGGCTGTGCCTGATGATCAGGACCAAGGAACACGAACTTGAGAATGGGAAACAGAAGAAGCTTTGTACGTAGTAGATCTGGGACTTGTGGTGGAACCAAATGAAGGTGGGCTCGATGGGTACTCGGCACCAAATGAAACGAAGTAGACAGTCTTTACTAGTAGCTCTTGTACACAACACACGCACACACTCTCAAACGCGCACACACACACAACTGCTCGGTAACTCGCTAATACAAACACTCCCTCAAACTATCAAACTCTTCATCAGCTATAAAAAACCGTTCTGTGAGTGGATTTTGTTTGGTCGCTTCAATATGCACGAACACCACTTTTGCAGCGTTTCTGTTTGCTCCATCAGCTACAGAACATAGAGTTTCCTTTTGCATATATGCATGCTACATGGGTCTGTTTATTGCTCCAATGGACGGCATTCTGAGGTTTATCTTGCTGTTGTGATGGTACATATGATACAGTGCAGTGAAACAGTGAAAAAGCACTATTGAACCATCCAGTGAACATGGTTTGGAAGCGTATTCAATATTACAGTAGAAATAGTTTGCTCATTACTGTTACTGACATACAGCTTTTCAATGTCAGACAGCGCGTTTGAAAAGAGCAAAACGACTTATTCTAACCAGTTACATTCAATCGAACGTTTGACAGCTGAGCTCCAAGCTTTGAGCAACAGTATTATAACCATCAGACGTGAAATTGCGAGTAGATTTCGAATCTGCCATCACATTACCGTATAACCATGTTCATTTTTGAGTTATTGTCTGCCAAAGTTGAAGGTGTGTTAAACAGTGAAAAAGCAATATTGGGCCACCTAGTCTGTATGGTCTGACAGCTTATTCGATTGCCTCTAAAATGATGTATTTGGAGTTAAAAACATATAAATCACGACTGACTTATAGCGTTTCAATGTCAAGCAGCTTGTTTGAAAAAAGGAAAAATGAGGGTTTTGACTGGCTACATTCGACCGAACTTTTGGTTGTTGAGCTCCAAGCTTTGAGAAACACAAATATGACCATCAGACGCGAAATTGCATGTAGATTTCGAATCTGTCCTAACCTTGCCGTATAACCCCATTCATTTTTGAGATATGGCCTCTCAAAGTCAAAAAACATTCGAAAAAGTTGTAGATGGAATTGAATTCTGCTGCGCATATAGGCTGATAGAGGGTCTAATTACCTCTTTAATAAGACATATCACATCAGAATCGGCCCACGCCAAACGGAGTTATGCCGTTTTGAAGTCGGGACCTCATTGGCAAAAACAGTCAAAATAGCGATTTTTGAAGGGCCGTAATTTTGGTTCTAGAGCACTTAGAGAAAATCGGATAGCAAATACTTGCATGACCTTCCGTGTTCTACAAAGCCTGAAAGTTACAGCTGGCTACGCAGATTTTGAAAAATCAGCTGTACAGACCAAGGTTCGATTTTTTCATGGACTGCCTCTTAATGAGCATTTCGACGGCCAGCAGCAATTAGGTCACGGAACGGCCTATTCTTAAGCACAGCCAACCCTCAAACTAATTACCGTGTCTCACGGAAAATCCTATACTTCCCGTGGTTTATACTGTAGATTGTATATATGATTTTCCCAACTTCCGACTTAAGCGTTGCCAATATTTTAGCTTAGCAGGGGTTTGTCGTGTATGTAAGGGTATTATTATACACATGATGGAATACGGGCTACTCGGGAAGCGTGCGCAACTATAAGTGGAAGCGGAGTGAACTATATGTCAATAGACTAATCTCACACAGAAGGAATGCAGCTACGCGCTGAGGAAGAGCGGCGCGCGCTCACCTGCGCTGCCTTTCTTCGGGGCGGCTTGACGACGGAGGCTGGACAGTGGCGGTTGCTCACTGGGGTCGGTGCTGGCTACCGTCGATCACTCAATCTTCTTGGTCCGGCTGGAAGGCGCTTGCGGCGGAGAGAGCGCGGCGGGACTGGAGGAACACTGACCGACGACTGTCTAGAGGCGCCGCTTAAGTATCCGATGTGCATATGGCTAGAAGGTTTTTACATCCCTAGCAATTGGCTGAATTTGGATTTAGCCGTGTGCTAAATTTTGCTCCTTCATTGTCAGTCAACCGCTTTCGTAGCGTTTGGTCTCCTTTCCAGTTCAGGCATCACCGAGCGTCGCTGGGACGCCATTTTGTAAAAAGCACACACTTTACATGACATCTCCGTTTTCTCAAAAATCAAGCCGACCTCGGCTTTTACTTCTAAAAAGCACACACTAGTGCAGTCATACCAATCAGACAAACAGTCAGGCTAAGGTTTTTTGCAAGTAGTACGGCCGTGACAGCCATTGAGAACAACACACATATAGACACAGAATTTGATGCAACGGTAACAAAATTAAAGTTGGACGTGAAATAGACAAACAAAGATATAGTAGAAGAGATTGAAAGCTAAAGGAATGTAGCAGAGAAGTGTACGGAAAGCGACATGGAGAAAAAACAGCATCTTAAACGGATGGACGTGTTAGGATATACTGTATGTTTGACTTACAAGACAAGGCACCATATGGAATTCAAGTAAGTTTGTACGAGTAGTACCGCTTTTATTTCAAGCGAATATTTTTTATATTTCAATTAGTCTCCTGGTCTCCTTTCCAGTTCAGGCATCACCGAGCGTCGCTGGGACGCCATTTTGTAAAAAGCACACACTTTACATGACAGGTTGCCTGCCAGATACCTCGGTACACCGGCTTAACTGGGTGTTCACAATGGAACACCAAGTACAGTCAAGCGAACGCAAAATCAATAGCATAAGAGCCAAAGAAGCAATAAGCAATAATAACACCGGTAGGGGGCCGTTCATAAACGACGTCGTTCCAAAATCCCGATTTTTCGGACCCCCCCTCCCCCCAAAATCGCCTTGCGTCGTTTCTTGGGGACCCCCCCCCCTACGGCGACGTCGTTTTCGGTTTACCCCCCCCCCAATAAAACGGCAGTACATAGAGTACTGTGACGTTTTCTTGTTACCATACTGCACAATCAATAGAATAAATCCCTACAACCGCTCTGGGAAGCTTTTCTGTATGGAGAAACGTTTGATAGAATGTGCATAAATCGAAAATAATGTAATTGAAGTACCCTAAAATTCCGAAAAAAGCGACGTCGTTTTTTGCTAACCCCCTCCCCCTCCTGGTGCGTCGTCTATCGTCGCATTTCAGCCGACCCCCCCTCCCCCCCTCTGGAACGACGTCGTTTATGAACGGCCCCTAGGTGCGCTGCTTATGTATATGTATATACCGGAGAGTGCTGCATAGGGTACCCCTCCAGATAGCGTACCCGGGGTACACTAACTGGCACTTAGTGCCGGATTGTGTACCCGGGGTACACTATTTGGAGATAGATTTTATGTCATGGGTGTCCAAAATTTCCAACATTACGGTAGATTTAAAGCAGGTCTACGTATATTTTTTGCGAATTTTCAAACGTTTTTACTGATACAAACCTCACAAGAATGGAAACTTTGACCAACCACTCTAATTTTCATGGCAGAAACAGTAATCTCGATTGGAAAATTGCATTTTTGCTCAGAAATCGTGAAAACAAGCAGTTTAACATGATTTGGCTAAGTGCCAGTTAGTGTACCGGGTACACTATCTGGATCTCATTTTTGTTGCGGAAAATGCTAAGTGCTGGTTAGTGTACCCGGGTACCCAATGCAGCACTCTCCGGTAATAGAATGTTCTAGAATGTTCAGGGTGATTTACATATCCCGCCTGGTTTCGCAAGCTCAGAACTTTTTTATTTGTGGACCGAATCGGCTGATTTTTGGATATGTTGCGTGGACACATTTTACTGTTTCAAATTTCAACAAATTCCACTAACTACATCACTAGTTCTGCACTTCAACGTGGCCGCCGCTGTTTTCGATCACTTTCTTCAGCCGCTGGTAGTACACCAGGAATATTGCTTGAAACCCACCTTTTCGAGTTTTGTCGCCCACACTTCACTCTTCCTCAGCCATTCTCTGGGATCGCCCGGAGGCTCGAGTTTTCTACCAAATTCCAGACAGAATTTTTTCAGCGCCATCACAGTGTTTTTGTCCACTCAAAGCTACGCCGCACATTTTGCACGTTATTTAACCGAAAAAGCCATCACAACTGCTAAAACGTCGGGTTGTGTTGGAAATTCAATGAAGTATCAATCCGCTATGGTTCAAGAACGTTATCATCACTCAAAGACTAGCCTAATCGCGCATACTTTTAGCGCCAGTATTAGAAACTTCAGTCTGCGGTAGAATTGTCCGTTTTCAGGCATTTCGTTATGAAATAAGCTGAAATTTTAAACAGTAAAATGCGAAGTATATCCACATATCATATCCAAAAATCAGCCGATTCGGTCCACAAACAAAAAAGTTCTGAACTTGCGAAAATGGCCGGGACATGTGAATCACCCTGACGTCATGTTCTGGAACATTCTATTGTACTATATACTTATACGTACAGTGGCGTATCCAGGATTTTGGAAAGGGGGTGTAAAATTTTGAAAGTGCCTGGTGGTAAGAAAATTTAGCAAAATTAGCCTTCAAAAACGCGTTTAAAACGCATTCCGAGCTTAAAATTAACAGAAATTACAAGTTTTAGTAGTTTATAATGGCCTGGTTGGGCTTCTGCCCGACCAGGGCGAGAAAATTTTGAAAATTTGGCCTTCAAAAACGCATTTAGAAGGCATTCTGAGCACAAAACAGACAGTTTTGGTACATAATTCATTAGTTTCTTATATTTTTGACAGACTTTTTCTTCCTACTGTACAGTACCTCCACCATAAAGGGGGTGTGTACCCACCCTACACCCCCTGGATACGCCACTGATGGCAATGCAATTGCAATTTTGTGAGAAAGTCAACCTTAAGACCTCACGTATGTGAAGGCACTGCGGGGGTGCAGTGTGGTGCACTTTTTATCTAGGTAACTAGAACTAGGTATACCTAGTATTACCTAGTTAATATTCGGGAAGAGTACCTAGATTTACTTTACCTACAATGTAGTTGCTGGTTACTCTATTTTACCTAGTTTTTCTTCACCTAGTTTTAAATCCACATAACTAGGTACTTCTAGGTAGAACAAGTTTACCTAGTTTGATATTTTCAGTTTTATGTGGCTTTTTCAGTCAGCAAACCTTCAAATTTTCGGCTTTCCCACAATTACAGTGGCCCAGGGAAAGAATTTCTGACTTATTTGATGAATAAAATACAAATATTTACTTGAAATGTGTCAAATTTCGTAAATTTTAACTTCACTAACTTCATCATTGTTCTATTGAACCAAAAATAATATTTTTACTTCATTTCGAGCGTTTTAGGTTTACCTAGTATTACCTAGTTTTTCTGGGCTTTACCTAGTATTACTTTACCCAGTTTCTTAGCTGAGAACTTTACCTAGTATTACTTTACCTAGTTTTTTAGGTGACAACTTTGTATTACTTTACCTAGTTTCAAATTTTCAAAATGCACCACACTGGGGGGAGGGTGTACACACCCTACACCCCCACTGGATACGCCACTGGATACGTATAATACGTAAGTAGCGCACCTACGGGTATGTTATTATTGCTTATTGCTTCTTTGGCTCTTATGCTATTGATTTTGTGTTCGCTTGACTGTATTTGGTGTTCCATTGTGAACCCCCAGTTAAGCCGAAGTACCGGCATCACCTAAGGTATCTGGCAACCCCTGCTAAGCTAAAGTATTGGCAACGCTTAAGTCGGAAATTGGAAAAATCATAAGTATATGTTAACGGCTCCGCCCGAGTTCAGGCTGCGCCCGAGTACTCGGCCGGAGCCTATCCGCTTTAGGCTCCGCGCGAGTTGATTAGATGGACCCACTGCATACAATGTAGGTTAATCTGCTCTTCCACTGTGTGTCTTTAACAGGACCTGTGGTAATAATTGGAGTGACCCTAAGGATGTTTATTTATTACACAAAAGGTTTTTGTGCCCTTTATCAGTTTGTCAGAGTTGCCCTCTCTTAGTCTGTCTGAGTCTGTACGTCTGAGATGGGTAGCAACTTGGAAGTGACCCGTTCTCGAATGGCCAACATCAGCCGGGACACGGTCGTCGCCTTTGTCAATCTCTGTGAGGTCTGCCAGCTCAAGAAGCAAAAGACCCAGAAGCACTTGGTCTGGTTATCTAACCAGAAATGAACAGTCAGGCTCAAGTCGATCTCATTGACTTTCAAAGCATGCCTGACAAGGAGTTCCGTTTCATCATGGTCTACCAGGACCACTTAACCAAACCCGGGGAGGTCCCGAAAGACCAGGAGATTAGTTTGAGGGAGGCTTCCCCCAAAGCCTCTGTGGTCAAAGCCTCCGGCATTTCCTTCCCGCCATGAAAGTTTCCCCTCTTTTCAAACAGACTAGGCACAGCTTAGCTAAAGCTTTCCATTCTCACAAAAATTGTTGGTACCTACCTTCGCACTAGCTACATACATATAAAATGACAATTTGGTAAGAAGTTGAACAAATTTTTGCAAGACACTCGAAAAGACAGCTATTTTTAGACCCAATACGCATTACGCAAAAATACGCAAACTTTTGGCAGAATGCGTAATAATATTGCGGAATGAAATTCAAATGCGTATGCGTATGCGTATACGCATTCTAAAACGCAATGCGTAGTTTGCGTAATGATATGCGTAATGCGTATACGCATGCAACAGTACTGTGTATGTTTGTAAAAAGTTATTACGCGCGGCCGCGCTTACACAATTTACTGCACGTGGAGGAGCAGATTAACGTACCTACATTGTATGCAGTGGGTCCATCTAATCAACTCGCGCGGAGCCTAAAGCGGATAGGCTCCGGCCGAGTACTCGGGCGCAGCCGGTAACATATACAATGCACAGTTTAAACCACGGAAAGCACAGGATTTTCCGTGTGTGAGACACGGAAATTAGTTTGAAGGTTGGCTGTGCTTAAGAATAGGCCGTTCCGTGACCTAATTACTATTTTTTAATTTGAAAAAGGAAGGGAAAGCAAAAACAAGAAAATCTGACAAAATTATAATGATCGAATTGAGTTTCGCCCCTGTATCTTGACTCAATTCAATCACCTAAGAGCGGGGCTCATCAGAAGATACTCTTAGGTTACCATTCACACACTGTATGCTACTGTATAAACTAAAAATTGAACCACTTACGTTTCCGTCTTGTCCCTCACCATCCGTTCTAGGTCGCTTGGTGATTGGCTCCTCAGCCATATTGTCTTGATCTAAAACAAACCATCTATACAGTTAGAAACAAGAGACTACCTTTGGCTGGTATCATAGCAGCCAAAGGCCAGACCAACAGAGAGGACAGGACAAAATAAAGCACCTATGATGGCCGTCGAAATGCTCATTAAAGACAGCCAATTTCGGTGACCTGCATGGCTTAGCGCTGGTCCGTTTGTCAGATTCTGTTGTTGATGGAAAATGATATGCTTTCCGTGGTTGTACTGCAGGTACATGTAAAAGCGGAACTGCGGTGGCGCCAGTACCTACTGCCCGTTGGAATCTATTAACTATTTACGTTGACGAAGTAAATCTCCATTGGCAGACATGTCCAGAAATAGCCTTTCAACAAAGCATCCAGAGACAAGAGAAAGAGAAGAAAAAAAGGTGCAAAGCGCCTCATTAGCTTGCGCCTTTTTGATCTGGGCTGGAACTCTCACTTGACATCTGCTGAGTCTAGGTTCGGTCAGAGTCATCGCCACCGAGAAAAATGCCCAACTTTGCTTGTTGAACATCGGTTCATTGGTTGCTCTGCATCTGTTTTACGGCAAGCAAGAACGACGGTAGGCAGTCTCAGTGGCAGTAGACTCTTGCAGAGGGTGAGGGACGTCGGCACCAGCAAAGAGGGCAGCATCTGTTTCTTCAACCAAAGCTTCGTCCAATCCACCGACCAACGAGGTAAAACCTTTAGAAGAAGCAACTTCGGCACATTCTAAGTCGCGCGCCTCACGAGTAATAGGGTCTCAGACCGAACACATTTTTACTATTTTTGAATGACTGTTTAGTACAAGACACTTGGCAGTGAAAGAAGGGCAAACGTCCGAGATGACGAACCACGGGGGTTGCGCAATGGACGGCATAGGTCTGAGCATAGGGCCGTAAGGTCCCCCACACATCGGATCCGAACGGATCGGACACTAAAGAGTGTGAACTGCTACACTGGGTATTGAGTGTACTCTATCCCCTTGATACCTACCTTTTTGGCTGATGTCTTTTTACTTTTTCGGGGGCGTGATGTCAGCCGCGTCCCAAAATTTTTTTTCCAAATGTCGACCTCCCGGAGACATCCGCCGTATTTTTAGGGGAAAGGACGCCATACCGGCTGACGTCATTTTTGAGGAAGTACGTCAGCACCTGTCGGTGGTCCCCGACAGAAAAGGGACGATAGACATCCTAAATGGAGATGTAGGTGCAGGGGACGTATTCACAGAGTGTGTTTGACAAAACTGACCAACCCTAAATGGTCGAAATTATATTTATGGCCCATCTGGACAACTGTGAATGCTTAAAATTTATCTCGAATGATGTTTGACTGAATTGCTAAATGACAAGTAAAATTTTATTGAGATGTAGTATATCAAAAAACTTTTTTCTGTGATGTGATGGATTTTAGCCAAGCTTCTGTCAGAGACAAATTCAATTCATTGGTTCTTCTTGTTAAAGTACTCTGTCGTGACACAGGGATTCTCTCGGTAACAAATGTTATCTGGCTTTTGAGACTGCAGTTAAGCTATTGCGCACACTGCTTTCTAGACTGACCGGCGGACGGTTTGCCTAATAAAAATTGGCGCACTGCTTTCTAAACACTGACCGCCGGTCGACTGGATAAACTAAAAAATGCGCTACTGCTTTTCTAAACACTGACCGGTGGTGGACTGTTTGCCCAATAAAAGTGCCTTTCTAATACTGGTTCAATACGAGTTCATCCATGTATACTGTAGGGCCAAACAGCGAGTTCCAAACTGCAATTGTAGCTAAAAACAGTTGCTGTTTCCAATGTCCCCCTAGAGACGTGTCACATCTCCTAGCTCTAGGGATGTCCATCCCAAAAGGGATCTGATGCAGAAATAATTTTTTTGGGAACTCTTTCTCTACCAGCGACAAAAGGATGTCCGACATCCTAATCGCGAGGAACACGACCGGTCTACGCCCTCGGGGCATCCGCCGTCGAGGGCTTCGACCAAAAATGCTGATGTCAAAAACGCGGTCGGCGTCGTAGGCCCTAGGACGCCGACCGCCGTAAACGCGGCATTGTAGGTATCAAGGGGCTATTAGGTGTTTTCCAGGCATTGGGATTGGGATCTTAAAAATCTTCAAAATTCTATCTATAATTTCAGCTTTCTCCCACTCCTTCTATTAACTTCTTCTCCCCTTCAACGCACAATGCATGCAGCTACTGTACGTACTGAACCAACCCAGTCGACCACCTGTTGTAGACTCGGAGCAGATGCTGAACAAATACTGGGCACACAGCAAAAAGAAAATGAACAGGATTGCGACAGACAGGGAGTGCCATGTCTGTGCGGCACTCACAAGTGCTACCAAGACTGTTGAAGCAGCACTGCTGTGATAGTGATTAGGTCAGTGATTTGCATACGTGTGTGTTTTGTGATTGTCGTGATCTGGTCAGCAACGAGCACCTTCTTGAATCCAACGCTTTCTTCCATAGCCAAGCAACCCGCCATTGTATCCCTTTAGGACAGAGCAGAGCAGTTGAACGAAAACAACCTGGCAAATTGAGCAGTACATGTAGATTAGACTCTCTGAGACAACCGACACCCAATGATCTCATGCGTGTGGACTTGAACCTGAAGAGCTGAGCTTTCTAAGATAACCGGTTAATATCTGGTGGATTTTAACTTTCAGTCAAGGTTAAGAATTTGCATTTTCAAAAATGAGGGTGGTGCCCTCTAAACATAGAGCACGATTGTATGGCCAGATTTAGGTTTTCATTGTGTTGCCTTAGTTGAGGCGATTGTAATCACGACTCCACTAGTTTGTATAACCGAGCCTTCTGGGCAAGGGATAACACCCTCATTTTTGAGAATGCTAATTTTTCACTTTGACTGAAACTAAAAATCTACCAGATTTTTACCAGCAGTGTTGGAAAGCTGAGCTCTTCAGGATTTTGAGTTCATGTAATGATTGGTTCACCTAAAAAATTTGGGAAAGATCAGATGAAGGATTCGTGAGATATTTATGTTCAAAATTGACGTCTGAAAATTCGGGTCAGTTCATTTCGCAAGGTCATAACTCCAGGCTACAGAAGGCTAGCAGGCTAGGGCTCGGCCAAAACAAACTCTTAACAAATAGTAATAATCGTGCCAAAAATCTTTTCATTCGGTTGAAAATTGACGGAATGGCGGCCATTTGAAATTATTTGGAAAACTCGAAAAATGGACAGGCGGTCTTTTTTTATGCCAACACTGTTGAAGTTAACGGCACCGCCCGAGTTCAGGCTGGCCCGAGTTGATTAGATGGACCCACTGCATAAAATGTAATCTGAATGGCTGAATCCCAAGTAGCTCTTTCGATTTCGTACATACGGTACGTACGTAGTCGTAGTAGGCAGAGATTGTTCGCGAAAGTCTCCAAATACCACCGGCTAATTACAGCCGTAGTAAAGAAGAACCAAAGATGGAGCAAGTGAAGTTTATTAAAAGAGATGGCCACATTCCTGATTTGGCTTACATAAAGACAAGTGGAGATGCTAGCAAGCCGACTGTGGTATTTGCACATGGCTTCTGCAACCACATGGATATGGAGAAACCAAGAAAAATTCATAAATACCTCGCTGATAAACAATACACATTTGTGAGGTACAGTTACTGTGGGAAACATATATGTTTTATGTATATGTCTTAAAACATAAATATGTTTGTTTTGGGAAAACATATATGTTTATGTTTCTCAATATGTTTGCATGTCAAATATATTTTATATTTATATGTTTTGAGGCCAATATGTTTCTGGGTTAAACGTTGCTGCAGTAAAAAATCTGCTGAGTTCGAGTTGTTTTTAGACAGAACTGTATGTCGAGTCACGGAAGCTGTTTCAGATTTGACTTTACGGACCACGGTTGGTCAGTGTTTCCACGGAAAGCTGGCCTTGATCCGAACAAACAAAAGCTTCTTGACTTCAAACAGTGGAAAAAAGACCTGGAATTAGTTCTGGATAATCTGACCGAAGGACCAGTTATCTTTCTTGGAGATAGTATGGGCGCCTGGCAAGGCATTAACGTTGCGCTGGAAAATGGCAGCAAATTCAAGGCGAGCTCTTCATTGTTACGTAATTAATTAATTAACACTTCTGTACCGACTGCCAAAGAATTATTTCGAACTCCTTTAATCAATTAAATTCGTTGATTAGTTCAGAATTGTATTTTAACTAAGTCAACTAACAAGGTGGGGTGTGCAGTACTGAATATAAAAAATTTATACAAATAACTCCTGTAGTCTTTTCTTTAATTTTTGAAATTCAAATACAGTAGACTGACCAAAAAATAAAGAATGGCTTTTTTCCGAGTTTTCCGAATACCATCAAATGGCCGCCATTCCGTAAAAATTTTGAACCGATTGAACTTGAAAATTGACTTAATGGTGGCCATTTGAATCGAAGTTATTCGTAAACTAGCAAAAAGGGAGGCGGTCGTATTTTCGGCCGACACTGCATTGCATAACTATTTGGCGCAACGTAGCTGTTCAGGGAATCTGCGCCATGTCCTGTGGAATAGACTTTCTTGAGCGGTTCAATGACTCATTTTTCATGGACAGAGACAAAGAGAAGATGAATCGAGGCGAGGTGATTTGGTCGAAAGGGCCATATGGCGAATTTGTGGGCGCCAAGAAGCTGGTGCGCGATTCCAGACCCTACGAGCTCTTGAAGAAGAGTATAAATTTGAACAACAACTACATACAATACAGTACATAATTGGAAGTTTCAGCCAAGATTCCTCTCACTTGTCCGTTCCGATTCGTACACAGACTGGGAGACGTGGTGATCCCGCATGACTGGGTGCTGCAACTGGTCAAGAAGCTGGAGTCAAAAGATGTAGAAGTGGTTTTGAAGAAAGGCGGAGATCACCGGATGGTCGGGCCGGACGACGACGAGCAAATTTTCAAATCAATCGATAGTTTACTCAGAGCTGTGCAACATTAGATACCATTGTGTTGTCACCATAAACCTACAGCAGATTCAATGACGTTTGGCAACAGATAGATACAAGCTCTTGGCAGGCCTGGGCGAAAGGTGAGGCTGAAAGGCTCTCTCACTACCCTCCCTCCTCCTAGCCGATTCGGCTTAACTGACTTTTAGGGGTCCCTAATGAGGGCGTATATCTCAGGATCTAAGCAGAGCACAGTAATGAAAATTTCAGCATCTTTTAAGAATTTATTGATCTTTCATTTAAAAAAAGATTCATTCAAATCCGTTGAGATTTGCCTTTACAACTGACTTTTAGGGGTCCCTCTATTACGTATATAATTAATGTATTAATTAATCACTTTCTTGCTAAGGCTTAGGCTTAGGCTTAGGCTTAGGCTTAGGCTTAGTCTCAGGCTTAGGCTTAGGCTCAGGCTTAGGCTTAGGAGTCAACTGAATACGGTAGATAAAATTGAAATTTTTGTTTGGGACCCCAATAGTCAGTTTTGCCACCGCTGTAGCAACTGCAAATCTCAACGGATTTGAGTGAATCCTCCTTTTTTAAATGAACGATCAATAAATTCTTAAAAGATTGCTGAAATTTTCATCACTGTGCTCTGCTTAGATCCTGAGATATACGCCCTCATTAGGGACCCTTAAAAGTCAGTTTTGCCGCCGATTCTGCCCAACAGCAATTTTTGGAAGAATTTTGTGTAGAAAAATAAGTTAAAATTAAGCTAAAATTTAGTGATGTCTCAGCCGGTTTATAGTACTGCAGCTGCTGTTGAACTTATATTTTTGGGTCGGGTATGGGGTCAGCAAACTTCTTGGGGAACACTGGTGAGGTGGGTTGGCCTGCTGTTGAGGTTTGAGCAACTAATTCGTCTCACGCTTGTCCCTTCTCGGTCAAAGGGCATACACGGTGGAGAACTTTGGGCGGAGTTTGGCCATTTGTCGTTTCTGCAAATCGTGCAAATTCTCGTTCGGCCAATCAGCACGCGACAAAGCTCGGTCGGCCGCCGGGCGAGCCAGCTTGCGGCGGCCGAATCAAACTATTAATCAATAGATGTTAGGCGCTTTAGCGCCGAGCCGAATATAAGCGGCCGGTAGGCTTCTTTTCTGTGGTACTCTGGGTAAAGGTATTATCTAGAAGTTTGGACTACTTCTTGCACCAACCTTGCCTTGAAACAGATGTTGACGACGCTACAGGAATAGGAACAACCTTTGAATAACTAATAACAACAGTTACTTTTTATAGCAAGCGTGTAAGAATTTTTACAGATTGTGTGCCACATCAAGTGTTCAATTCAAAGCACAAATGCCTGCCCTATTCTGGAATTGAGCCATAAAACGCCTGCATCTATTGGAAAGCGGGCCGTCGCCCAAACAAGCAGCTTAGCTTGTGTGTTAAACGGTTGTTAATGCCTTGCTTAACTGGCAGCGCGCCGGCGGAGGAGCCGTTGCTAAGGCCAGCGCCAGCCGTCGCATAGCAACGGGAGGGTCTTTAGAAATTTGTGGGCGTAACATGCCAGCGCGCGGCCAATCACTGCTACATAAATTGATTTTCTATTTGTCCGCGCCGTCCTATGCTTAAGGCCAAAAGTTCTCCACCGTGTATGTGATCGGCGATTTTAAGAGCAAACCGCTAGTTTTACTGAAAAGGCTGTGTAATAAATAAGTTGAAAACCATACATTAGTTAAACCCTATCCCGTATCCGAAATGAACTGACGACACCAATTTTCAGACGTCAAATTTGAACCATTCAAATCCAAATTTTGACACCCTCACTTTTGAGAATGCCCAATTTTCACGTTCACTGAAAGTAAAAATCGGCCAGATTTTAACCGGCAGCGCTAGAAAGCTGCCCATATAAGATGTTGTCGAAATTTGACGTCTGAAAATTCGGGTCAGTTCATTTCGGAAGGAATAACTCCAGGATACAGAAGGCTAGCAGGTTCGGACTTGGCCAAAACAAGCTGTAAACAAATAAATAGTAATAATCGAGCCAAAAACCTTTTCAATCGGTTGAAAGAAAATTGACCGAATCGCGACGATTTGAAATTTAGGCTGTTGGGAAAACTCGAAAAAAAAAGGTAATATGGAATCGGAACCCCGGGGCACCCCCAGACCCCCGGTAGCGGAAATAGGCCCACGACTGTTTGGTCGTTGAAGGAATAGAAACGTCGCAAAAATTTTATAGAAGCAACGTTTCATCGAACTTTTGTGCTAAACCCCTCCCCCTCCTGGTGCATCGTCTATCGTCGCATTTCAGCCGACCCCCTCCCCATTTGGAACGACGTCGTTTATGGACGGCCCCATACATACGAAGTGACTTGGTGTAATTTTGATTGAGGAAAACTAGCTAGAATGACGAGTCATTTTAGCTGCAAAGGTTCCCAGTCCAGGCAGTTAAACTTTCTCATTCGTTCGTTCATTCATTCATTACCTGCAGAAGAAAGTCGACGTTCCCACCACTGAGGATTAGAATTATGGGCTTCAGAGATTGGCCTAGGATAAAGAGAACAGCGTATCAGGGTTGTATATTTTTCCGAAAAATACCTCGGCCTGTTTTTTTCCCGGTTTTTTTTTCAGTTTTTTCCAGTTTTTCTCTCAAGTTCTGAGTACCCTAGCCTGGTTTTATGATTCCTAACGCTTTCTAGTGCCTTCCTGAGTCTTTTCTGAATAGAAATACCCGTCTTACATACGTAGATATACATCACGAAACAGGCATGAAACAGTGTCTGATAGGCCCATCAATACACGCTATATGTAAATTTTCTTACAGCAGTTTGCATTTTTGTTTAAAATTGCCAAATTTTGTCTTTTCTGTTGTTTTTCTAGGAGTTTTGAGTTAGTCTGGCCTATTATACATCGCAAAATTTCAGTTTTTTAACTGAAAAATGACATGAATTAGCTATTTTTAGCTTGAGTTTTTTCCACGATTTATAAACCTGTTTTTTTCGAAAAAAAAACGAAAAAAAAAAAACACTGGAAAAAACACACCTCAACCTCACATCGCTGCAGCGTATGATAAACTTTTATTACAAATTAGTCGCACTGTGCAGGCAGGCCGACTATTAACAAGATAGGGTTTGACTAGTTCAACGGTATCATCCGGCTTCAGAGCGGATCCGATAATTTCTGAGATTCAGGAAAAACTCTTCATAGTTGGTTGCGTTGTTGCAAAGGTCCGTTTTACAGACGCAGCGCAACATGAACCACGGCATCTGGTCCAATTCGGTCACGTATCGCTAAATAGTTTTTGTAGGTGACTGTTTTTTGTACATAACAAACATATGGATTACCTCAAAAATGCAAGTTGACAGAATTTCGTAAGATTTGTTTCCTTCGTGTACGTTCTCAGCGAATACTCCATCAAACAGTTGTGTGTTATCGATGACTAAAATCGAAGCATTAGACGTCTTGTTTGAGAGTCGATCAAATTTTGGTATTTGTCCTATTCATAGTTCAAAACCGAAACTTAGCTCGGAATGCTTGGTTCAGTTCATATGATCAGATGTGTTCATTTTCTTACCGTCGTCTTCACCGAACAGCCAGGTTGCTGATTTGTGGAACAGTCCGTTGAGACTGCTGCTTGCAATCGCACAGTAGCTCCACCGGTTTGATTTGGTTTTGATCCTGCTGTCGTCTCGCTGTAACTAAGTGCGTTCACCAAAGCGTACCCACTCTAGTGCAGATAAGGACACTGTGGCAGGTAACACACTGTCACTGGTGGCTGAAGGTTTGGGATTCTGTCTACCCATATGTGTACGCGAGTGTCTGATTATGAAGCCGTAGCACTGATTAATTGAAGAGATTGAGTGTTTTGTGTGATTGTTTGAGTGTATTCGCATTGTGTAGTCGGCTTTGAGTGATTGTGTTGTGTGAGTTTGTTGTGTTTCACTAGTCACCTGTCAATAAACCCTTTCAGTATCTACGTAGTGTATAATGAAATAATGGAACGAGTGCAATATACCTGGGTCTCGTAGCATACCAACGCAGTAGCAGTTGCCAGCAGACACGCCAAGAAGACAAGATTCACCTGCATTTCGTTACGGTTAAACATTCAACTGGACCTGATCTGAAATCAGCGTCGACGCATGTCAATTGCAGTAATTGAATGCGTTACCGCTGACGTAGATGCAAGCTGTTTTTTTCTTTTTCAGAAAAGCCAGCCACTTCCTCGTCCTGGTCAACTGAAGCTTACGTGACTATTGCGTTTTTCTGACATGGATAATTATTTAAGAGTCAGTCTCTGATTCGATCAAGTTTTGCCTCTTACTCCTAAAGTTGCAAATCGAACTTTTGCGCAGAGGGAGGGCTGTGCGTTGTTGCACTAATAGACATTCCAGAGTTATGTTAATTAAACCTGCAAATGCTTATGAATTTCAGGATAAAGCATTAGGATAAAGGATGAAGTTTAGGCTCAGGCCTAAGGTTAGACCAAACAAAAAACTCGTCAGCGACAAGGGGTTGTGTCCCAGAATCGTTCTGCCAAGTGTGGTCCTTTTCTTATGTTTTGTTCCTTTTTTATGTGCCATTAACTGCAAAAAGAATATATCATATGATTAACGTTTTCATTAATTAGCCTGTTGCGACTTAACTACAGTTGGTAGGTATACCTGAACCTGAACCTGAAACCTGGGTATTAACCTGAAAATTGTGAACCTGAACCTGAACCTACTTGAAAATAAAAGTACAGGGTGTCCCAAAAAAATGACAACATTTCTTTTTGCTGCCATTTTTGCAATTTTTGACCAAATTGTCTGAAATTTGAAACTTAAGTGCCAAAAAAGTGGGAATTTTATGTGTTGAAGTTTGGGGCATCAGGAGTGACCCAGTCCTGAGAAATTCAACAATATATAAAATTGCGAAATTTCAATTAAATGTAGAGAAAGCATCAAAAATGGAAACTATTCTTTTTACTGTATCTTCGTTAATTTATGTCGGAATTGGATGAAATTTTGAATATATGCGCAGATATTTTGCAGGTCAAAAGTTCTGGCATTAATCAATCCATATCGCTAGTACTTGGAAACTAAAGAAAATCAGAGTTTTTACTGCAGGAAAATGAAGAACGTGCAAACTCTGAGAACTAAGGAATACGAACACCATCCAGATGACCTCCGTTTGAGTTAATACACTGCTGCAATCGTTTCTCATAAGCATCATAAACATTTCTTAGCATGTTTGGGGTGACAGACTGAATTACGCTTACAGGAGCTTCATTACAGCTAATGGGCGCGAAAATCAATTTGTCGTTGTGTTGTGATCGGGATTTTTTTATGTCAAGAGCTGGGCTGGGTTCATGCGCCAACTTTTGATCTACAAATCAGCCCGTTATTCTGCGCTTATATTCAAAATTTCATCCAATTCCGACCAAAATTAAAGAATATACAGCAAAAAGAAAAGTTTCCATTCTACATTTAATTGAAATTTCTCGATTTTATATATTGTTGAATTTCTCAGGACTGGGTCAATCCTGATACACCAAATTTTAACACATAAAATTCCCACTTTTTTGGCACTTAAGTTTCAAATTTCAGACAATTTGGTCAAAAATTGCAAAAATGACAGCAAAAAGAAATGTTGTCATTTTTTTTGGGACACCCTGTACTTACCTGACACCTACTAGGTCGGTACCAGGGGGGGGGTCCGACCGGAACAAATCTCAAAATATGATGGGCGCCATCAAGCTCAGCGCACGTACCGACGGTGTGCCTTAACCGATCCGGTCGTGTTACCCACCGTTCGATAGGTCTTTGCGTTGGCTTTCAAATGAGCTAAGCAGCGCCGTCATGCAACCATGTTTGCGCGCGAAATTCAAATTTTAGTGACTCGGCTCTATTATTTGATTTTCTACCTAAACGGGAAACGTTGCCATTTTTGCATTTATGATCGTAGGTCAATGCGCCAACCGTCAAACGACGCAGCGTGACGAGATCTACAGTTTCCATGCATCGCCATCGTTCTACGCCTTCCGGCGCCAACACTAGATGTCTGAGAGTGAAGCAGTCAAATTTGGCCGTTTTTGCCACTTATTCCGGAGTAGTTTTCAGGCCATAGTTCACTTCGCGGTTGACAGATTTAGCTGGTTCATGCACGAAAACACTCCTATTTGAACGCAGAATGCTAATAACACAACCTGCGCGCTCGGCAATCCAAGCAATCCACTGTAGGACCTCCAGTATCAACATTACCCGACTATCGGGAAAAAGTATGTCAGAAAGAAGATCGATTTTCTCGCTAACGAA
The DNA here is from genome assembly GCA_030248155.1 of Sabatieria punctata. NCBI lineage: Eukaryota > Metazoa > Nematoda > Chromadorea > Araeolaimida > Comesomatidae > Sabatieria > Sabatieria punctata. The sequence goes on along the minus strand of JASANB010005198.1, from coordinate 49,839 downwards.
AAACAAATTTGCATATCTGCTGAATACGATTTTTAGAGCACATCAAGACCTTTCATTTGGTGCATTACATGCCCTTGTAGCATATCGGCAATATGGTGTTCATTTTCGATTTTTCTTTTTTGTACGATTTGAGAGCTGGATTTTTGACAGTTTTTGGTCTGTTTCTTGCGCAAAAATGATCGCATTGAGTCCGTTCTGCTGTCAAATGAATCACCACGGTCCGCTGCGTCTTTTGTTGGATAGCTTATTTGGATTGGTCCACGCCAGGGGGGTCCAACCAGAACAAATCTCAAAATATTATGGGCGCCATCAAGCTGAGCGCATGTACCAACGGTGTGCCCTAACCGATCCGGTCGTGTTACCCACCGTTCGATAGGTCTTTGCGTTGGCTTTCAAATGAGCTAAGCAGCGCCGTCATGCCACCATGTTTGCGCGCGAAATTCAAATTTTAGTGACTCGGCTCTATTACTTGATTTTCTACCTAAACGGGAAACGTTGCCATTTTTGCATTTGCGATCGTAGGTCAATGCGCCAACCGTCAAACGACGCAGCGTGACGAGATCTACAGTTTCCATGCATCGCCATCGTTCTACGCCTTCCGGCGCCAACACTAGATGTCTGAGAGAGAAGCAGTCAAATTTGGCCGTTTTTGCCACATATTCCGGAGTAGTTTTCAGGCCATAGTTCACTTCGCGGTTGACAGATTTAGCTGGTTCATGCACGAAAACACTCCTAATTGAACGCAGAATGCTAATAACACAACCTGGGCGCCCGGCAATCCAAGCAATCCACTGTAGGACCTCCAGTATCAGCATTACCCAACTATCGGGAAAAAGTATGTCAGAAAGAAGATCGATTTTCTTGCTAACGAAAAACAAATTTGCATATCTGCTGAATACGATTTTTAGAGCACATCAAGACCTTTCATTTGGTGCATTACATGCCCTTGTAGCATATGGGCAATATGGTGTTCATTTTCAATTTTTCTTTTTTGTACGATTTGAGAGCTGAATTTTTGACAGTTTTTGGTCTGTTTCTTGCGCAAAAATGATCGCATTGAATCCGTTCTGCTGTCAAATGAACCGCCACGGTCCGCTGCGTCTTTTGATGGATAGCTTATTTGGATTAGCCCACGCATTTTATAGTTATAGTGCAAAATCATCTGAAATTCATGACAAATCTGCCTTTTAAATCAAGTAAGTGCATCCAACTGGACTTACGGTAGTATATGATACTATAACTATAAAATGCGTGGACCAATCCAAATAAGCTATCCATCAAAAGATGCAGCGGACCGTGCCGATTCATTTGATAGCAGAACGGACTCGATGCGATCATGTTTGTTCAAGAAACAGACCAAAAACTGTCAAAAATCCAGCTCTCAAATCGTACAAACAAGAAAAATCGAAAATGAACACCATATTGCCGATAGGCTACAAGGGCATGTAATGCACCAAATGAAAGGTCTTGATGTGCTCTAAAAATCGTATTCAGCAGATATGCAAATTTGTTTTTCGTTAGCGAGAAAATCGATCTTCTTTCTGACATACTTTTTCCCGATAGTCGGGTAATGTTGATACTGGAGGTCCTACAGTGGATTGCTTGGATTGCCGAGCGCCCAGGTTGTGTTATTAGCATTCTGCGTTCAATTAGGAGTGTTTTCGCGCATGAACCAGCTAAATCTGTCAACCGCGAAGTGAACTATGGCCTGAAAACTACTCCGGAATAAGTGGCAAAAACGGCCAAATTTGACTGCTTCTCTCTCAGACATCTAGTGTTGGCGCCGGAAGGCGTAGAACGATGGCGGTGCATGGAAACTGTAGATCTCGTCACGCTGCGTCGTTTGACGGTTCGCGCATTGACCTACGATCACAAATGCAAAAATGGCAATGTTTCCCGTTTAGGTAGAAAATCAAGTAATAGAGCCGAGTCACTAAAATTTGAATTTCGCGCGCAAACATGGTTGCATGACGGCGCTGCTTAGCTCATTTGAAAGCCAACGGAAAGACCTATCGAACGGTGGGTAACACGACCGGATCGGTTAGGGCACACCGTTGGTACATGCGCTCAGCTTGATGGTGCCCATAATATTTTGAGATTTGTTCTGGTTGGACCCCCCTGGCGTGGACCAATCCAAATAAGCTATCCAACAAAAGACGCAGCGGACCGTGGTGATTCATTTGACAGCAGAACAGACTCAATGCGATCATTTTTGCGCAAGAAACAGACCAAAAACTGTCAAAAATCCAGCTCTCAAATCGTACAAAAAAGAAAAATCGAAAATGAACACCATATTGCCGATACGCTACAAGGGCATGTAATGCACCAAATGAAAGGTCTTGATGTGCTCTAAAAATCGTATTCAGCAGATATGCAAATTTGTTTTTCGTTAGCGAGAAAATCGATCTTCTTTCTGACATACTTTTTCCCGATAGTCGGGTAATGTTGATACTGGAGGTCCTACAGTGGATTGCTTGGATTGCCGAGCGCCCAGGTTGTGTTATTAGCATTCTGCGTTCAAATAGGAGTGTTTTCGTGCATGAACCAGCTAAATCTGTCAACCGCGAAGTGAACTATGGCCTGAAAACTACTCAGGAATAAGTGGCAAAAACGGCCAAATTTGACTGCTTCACTCTCAGACATCTAGTGTTGGCGCCGGAAGGCGCAGAACGATGGCGATGCATGGACACTGTAGATCTCGCCACGCTGCGTCGTTTGACGGTTGGCGCATTGACCTACAAATGCAAAAATGGCAACGTTTCCCGTTTAGGTAGAAAATCAAATAATAGAGCCGAGTCACTAAAATTTGAATTTCGCGCGCAAACATGGTTGTATGACGGCGCTGCTTAGCTCATTTGAAAGCCAACGCAAAGACCTATCGAACGGTGGGTAACACGACCGGATCGGTTAAGGCACACCGTCGGTACGTGCGCTGAGCTTGATGGCGCCCATCATATTTTGAGATTTGTTCCGGTCGGACCCCCCCCCCTGGTCGGTACCTACTTTTCAGGTTTTTCTTGTCTTAAACTTCCCAGTACAAGTAGCACGTACTGTCAACTTTTGAAATTGGTTGGATCACATATTGCTTGACGCTCTACAGTTTTGTCCTTAAAAATGGTGTGCGTAAAGCGACTAATGCACATTATCTCTATCTGCACCTACATTGTACGTGTACTCTAACTTAAAAATGAAGGCGATTATAGGGAATAGCCCCCATCCAGAAATTGCCTTTATGAAAGCTTGTCTTCCTCTATGCCTAAGCCTAAACTTTAGTTTGTTTGTTGAATGTAAGCTTAAACGTCAGCTAGTAGAACTTATGTAAGCCTGAGCCTTAACTTAATGCCGGAACTTAGAGTTTGAAATGAACGTTCGTGGAGTGCATAGGGTTTCCTACTACAATGGCGATCGGTCCGTCATACCGCAAAAATTGTCTTGCGTTTTTCTCGAATTGTTGGTTTGTAAATTTCGATTGCTTTGAACATGGATCGTTTTCTTAAGAAAAGGAACAGGAGCGCTATTGATTTAGCTCATAGCCGAAAATTTGTGTCTTTTTGAAAGTACCTGAACCTGAACCTGACACCTGGGTACTTTTGAAAAATGTACCTGAACCTGAACCTGAAATTGGATTTTAGAGATACCTGAACCTGGACTTACCTGAAATTTGGTAGTACCTACCAACTGTATTATTAACAGATACACATAATCGAACAGAAAATCGAACAATTAACGTGTTGCGACTTAACACGCAGCCTATTAAGAGCCGGTTTTTCTAAGGGTCGACTCTTCCCGGACAAATCTCAACTTTATGTCTCCGATTTGGCTAAAATTTTGTATTTTGGTATAATTTAACCTAAAAAGATGTTTTATCACCTTCCCGGTCGTTTTTGTGAGACTCAATTTTTCGACCGAACCTCAGATCTCAGCTTACAACTCCGGAACCAGTGAACGTATAAACTTGCGGATTGCATATTTATAATCACATGAGCGTTCTCTTTCAAACGATGCCCTACATGACCAAATTCGAGACAAAAATTTTTTTTCGAACCCCTTCTGGGCCAAATTTGACCCCCTCAAAGGTATTGACCCCCATTTTTTTATTTCATAAAAATGTAGCGCTATCTATTCACTTTTGATAGCACAAAAAAAATCGAGAAAAAAAATACACATCTAATTGAGTTTTTGGGCCTTGAAAGTTGTCAGGTCGAAAATTTGCCCAATAAAAGATTGCCTTGTAAAGAGCATATTTTTGTCAATTTTGAACCGAGTTCAGTGATTTTTTGCACACATATTGCACTGTGTCCCTGGCACATACTGCACAAATCTGACCTTGCTGGCTCTTGCTTGGCACCAGTTCTACGCTTCTTGGTCACATTTCAAGATACATTAGTTTACAAAGCAAATACAGGGTGTCTCAAAAAATGATCACATTTCTTTTTACTGCCATTTCCGCAAATTTTGACCAAATAGGCTGAAATTTGGACCATAGGTGCCAAAACTCGGGCAATTTTATGTGTTAAAGTTTGGTGCACTAGGCTTGACTCATTCCCGAGAAATTTCAAAAAAGTGAAATTTGTTAAATCAATAGTGAAAGCCGGTCACCGAAAAAATGATCACATTTCTTTTCACTGCCATTTCCGCAAATTTTGACCAAATAGGCTGAAATGTGGACCATAGGTGCCCAAACTCGGGCAATTTTATGTGTTAAAATTTGGTGCACTAGGCTTGACCAATTCTCGAGAAATTTCAAAAAAAGTGAAATTTGGTAATTTCAATACCAAAAGCCGGTCACCGAAAAAACGTTACATTACATTATCGCCTAAACTCTAACGATAGCGTTGGAGTTCATGCGTCAACTTTTTACACACGAATTACCCTGAACTTCTGCGTTTACACTCCAAATTTCATCCAATTCCGTCAAAAATTAGAAAAGATATAGGAAAAGGAAATGTTTCCATTTTTCGGTGACCGCCTTTCACTATTGAAATTACCAAATTTCACTTTTTTTGAAATTTCTCGGGATTGAGTCGAGCCTAGTGCACCAAACTTTAACACATAAAATTGCCCGACTTTTGGCACCTACATTGTATGGTCCAAATTTCAGCCTATTTGGTCAAAATTTACGGAAATGGCAGTAAAAAGAAATGTGATCATTTTTTTGAGACACCCTGTAGAATTTCCTGATAATCTGCAGTATCTTCCTGATAATTCGACAGTTGCGACTTTGTTACTGTGTTTTTTGCCGTCTTTTCACTAGGTACCTACTACTACGTACCTACAACTAGACATCTATCTGGCCTGTGTCAAGGTTCGGTAACGACAGAGACAGCATATTTGTGGTGTAAAAGCATACATTGTACATGTAACAGGGGGTCTGCCCCCACCCGACTTTAGGCCAGCCCCCCAGATGGCCCCCTCCGAGACGATTTTTCCGACCCCCCGCCCTCCGATTTTTCTGGCAAGTAATTTTTTGAGCAAATTTCAGACACAAATTGCCAAAATCGCCTGTAAAGCAGCACTTTTTAGCTGTATTTCAGCCCAAATTAGCGATTTTTTTTGATTTTTGACCGGTTTTTAGTGCCCAACCACCTCCCAAAATTTTGGCTCAGACCCCCCAGCCCCCCTCCCCCTTCAGCGGATGACCTGTTACATGTATGATCAAAACTGTATGTATTGATTGACACTCCTGGTCACTGGCCTGGGTACGAACAATAAACTTATAGTTGAATATGTAACTGCTGTACTGAGATCGATTGAAAGTGTTTTTGGCCACAAAAGTACGTACAAGAGTAAGGCCGGTTTGCCTAAGTGATTTACCTCGCATGTAACCCTATTGGGTTATCACTAGCTTGCTCTGGTGTACACGTGCGTTGTATAAAGTTGTTATTGTTGTTGTTCTTCAATGCTAGCACCAGCCGAACCAAGCTAATAGACAAGCTACAGGTGCACCAATAATTGACAAACATGGACTAGTAGTCTTGCTTACGGAACATTTTTGGTCTTCAAACAGAGATAACTGTTGCAGATTTCATAAGTAATAACTGGTTTAGATAACTCCACTGTCAATGGCATAGTAATGCTGTCAGCGAAACAGCGAAACCACAAATATGCTGTCTCTGTCGTTACCGAACCTTGACACAGGCCAGATAGATGTCTAGTTGTAGGTACGTAGTAGGTACCTAGTGAAAAGACGGCAAAAACAGTAACAAAGTGGCAACTGTCGAATTATCAGGAAGATACTGCAGATTATCAGGAAATTCTATTTGCTTTGTAAACTAATGTATCTTGAAATTTGACCAAGAAGCGTAGAACTGGCGTCAAGCAAGAGCCAGCAAGGTCAGATTTGTGCAGTATGTGCCAGGGACACAGTACAATATGTGTGCAAAAAATCACTGAACTCGGTTCAAAATTGACAAAGATATGCTCTTTACAAGGCAATCTTTTATTGGGCAAATTTTCGACCTGACAACTTTCAAGGCCCAAAAACTCAATTAGATGTGTATTTTTTTTCTCGATTTTTTTGTGCTATCAAAAGTGAATAGATAGCGCTACATTTTTATGAAATAAAAAAATGGGGGTCAATACCTTTGAGGGGGTCAAATTTGGCCCAGAAGGGGTTCGAAAAAAATTTTTGTCTCGAATTTGGTCATGTAGGGCATCGTTTGAAAGAGAACGCTCATGTGATTATAAATATGCAATCCGCAAGTTTATACGTTCACTGGTTCCGGAGTTATAAGCTGAGATCTGAGGTTCGGTCGAAAAATTGAGTCTCACAAAATCGACCGGGAAGGTGATAAAACATCTTTTTAGGTTAAATTATGCCAAAATACAAAATTTTAGCCAAATCGGAGACATAAAGTTGAGATTTGTCCGGAGGTTAAGGAGCAAAAGTCGATTCCTAGAAAAACCGGCTCTTAAAAACGCAACACTGTTAATGTTAAATGGAGCGTTCCCGAAACGGTTAAACATCAGCAGTGGAAACGCCACATTCGGTTTCTAAAGGTTTTTCAAGCGAATTTTAGGCTAAAAATTAGTGATTTCTGAGCCAGTTTGTATAGCACTTGTATTTTTGGGACGGGGCGGTCGCTTAACCTGTCTCGGGAGGGGGGGTTTGGCCTTTCAAGCTAGGGGGTAACCCCCAAACCAACTAGTACATGTATGGGATGACCAACTTGGAGTTTTCTTGTACACCGAATTTATTGGCGACGTCCATTTACAGCTACGATCACGTGATCAATTGTTCGATTTTGGCTTCTTGCGTTGTGCTTGCTCGACCGCAACGAAAGAAAACTATTAGTTAACTAACAAGTGGTTCGACACGCTGTCTTACCTCGACCGACCCGTGAGCAGTTTTACTAGGCAGCCAGCACGACGGACCCAGCACTCAACACACTAGTGAACAGCCCAGGCCGTTGGGCTCTTGTTACTTCTTATCTAACTAGGTCAGTCAGTTGACCACGTGACCAAGGGCCCAACGACCGAAGTACAAAAACAAATGGCGCTTCTTGCGCCGCACTACGCTGTACGTACAGTACAGAAAACTAAATCACGATCTTCGTGACACTCCGAGGCCAAAAAACAAAAGCAACAAAACCGAAACAACAGATCAGTCTGCTTAAAACTTGTTCAATAATATTCACGAACAAACACCGTCTCCCTACGCACTCTGCCACTTGGTGGTGGCAGGTTGTTGCTGCTTGACTGGCGGACGCCGCCGCCCCGACCACCTCTCTTGAACCCTCTGCCTCTGCCTCTGCCGTGGCGGCGTGCTAGCTCGTGGCAAAAGACAGTTTTGTGGCCATCTCGCTTGCAGTATTTGCAGTGGTAGGGCTCTTCTTCCTTGTCTTCCGCCTCCACCTCTTGTGCTGGCTTCTTTGCTAGAGGGGCCGGCGCCGACTCTCCTTCCTTTTGGGCCGGGCTACTCCCATCGATTGTGACAGTGATCTGAGACGGAGAGTAGGGCCTAAAACTTGCATACAATACATAGATTATGCCGAATCTGCTGGGCCTTCTAGAGGCACCAACAGTTTGACAGGACGCAGCAGCTGCTTTCTGTTTGGAGTCTGTACAAAGGCGGCTCTACAAACTCCATCAGTGCCTGTCACTAAACGCACAATTTTAGCAAGTTTCCACTGCCCTCTAGGGGTGCTTTCCTTAAGCAATACCACGGAGCCGACTTCTGGAGGAGCCTGACTAGCACCGTACTGGGCTCGACTCGCGTTTCTGTTGTGGATCTCTCCTAAACTGGTCAAATACTGGGTTTTCCATACTTGCCAGAAAAAGTTTAACGCCTTTTGAGTCGATTTCCAATAGGCTAAAAAGCGTTGGTCCCTCCCCTTTTTGGCAGTTGGAGGCTGAAAATCAGGATCTGGGTCAATTGGTATGGGTGGCAACCCCTCTGGGCGCACCCCTAACAAATGGTTGGGCGTCAGGACAGTATCAAAGGAGCTGTCCACCGCCACTAACGGCCGAGAATTTAGCACTGCCTCAATTTCAGTAATCAAGGTTTGCAGCTCGGTGAGTAACACCAATTGGTTACCCAGTACCCGTTTTAACATACATGTACTAGGGGAGGTTTGGGGGGTTACCCCCCCCCTGCTGGAAAGGCCAACCCCCCTCACCCCCCTCCCCCCCCCGAGACAGGTTAAGGGACCCCTCCCCCCGACCAAAAAATACAAGTCGTGGTAGTGGCTCCAGTATTAACAAACTGGGTCAGAAATCACTAATTTTTAGCCTAAAATTCACTTGAAAAGCCTTTGGAAACCGAATTTGGCGTTTCCACTGCTGATATTGAAGAAAAATCGGTGTTTTTGGAAGCTCTTTTTGTCATTTTTTGCTTGTTTTTAGCTTTAAAACGCTATTTGGCAGCTTAAAATAGCGATTTTTAGCGTCCTTTTTGAAAAAAACGTGCTAAAAACGCATTTCTAGGCGTTTTGGAGCTTTTTGAAATTTGTGACCCCCCACCTGGGCGAAACCCCCCTCGACCCCCCACCTGAGGAAAACCCCCCCCCCTACCCCCCTCCCCCCAGGTCGGCCCGGAGCTGTTACATGTATGCGTTTTAGCGCACGCTTGACTAGTTGAACCAACCGTTCATAAAATCCCCCAAACCAGGGAGCAAGGGCCGGGAGAAATTTCCATTCAATGCCCCTCTCAGCTAAAAACGGTTGTACAGTACTGTTTCGAAGAGATTTGCTGTGCCAGAGGAAGTACAAGGATGCATCTGATAGCTTAAACTGCGTGGCATTGTCGGACAAAATAAGTTTTGGAATGCCGCGTCTGCTAATAAAGCGTTTGAAAGCTGCCAAAAATTCTGTAATCCTGTAAAACCTCTAGGTGCAATGCTCTGGTGACGGCACACGTCCAGAGCGCAATCCAAACCTTCGATTTGCCGGTGGGAGAACTCACAAACAAAGGCCCCATGTAGTCTACGCCAACAGTCTGAAATGGCGGCTGCAGAGTTACTCTGAAAGAAGGTAACGGAGGGTAAGGAGGTGTCTGATACGGACCCCCACTATGTCGACGGCAAATTCGACAGCTTTTTAGAACCTTGTTCACTACCACCTTCCCTTGCGGGATCCAAAACTGTTGCCGCAACTGAGACAAAACCAAATTGGGCCCTGAATGTAGCAATCTAGTGTGAGCCGTAGACACTATCAAACCGGTCAATGGGTGTGTTTTTGGCAAAAGAATTGGTTCTTTGGCCTTATAGGAGAGATGGGCGAAACCCAGCCGTCCCCTACATCGGAGAATCTGGCGATCATCTAAAAACAGTCCCATCTGACGCACCAAACTGGGCTTTTTTGGCGTGTTCATCTCTAAAGAGCGGATTTCTTTTGGGAAGGCCTCCTGCTGCGCTCGCCTAACCCAAATTTCTTGCGCTTGCGCCAACTCCGCTACAGTCAAAGAGTCTGGTGGTTTGGGCTTTTTGCTACAATTTCTCCGCTTAGGCCGGTTTGTGCGCGACAAGATCGATTTCCAGACAGTAACGGCTCTGAGAACCCATGCCGTTACACGAAACAGAGTTCTAGCGCTAGAAAGCCGGTCAGATTCTATGCCAACAAACTTAGCCTCGGTTATCGCAAAAATTCGAAGAGCGTCTGGTATCAACTCTGTCTCGATAAATGGTTCTACCGGCTCCTTGTCTGAAAATCGATCATTTGTCGGCCAATGTTCGTCAGTCTGCGTTAGCCAGGACGGACCCGTCCACCACAACCTGTTCTCTGAAATTGGCGGATAATTTTCAGGTTTAGTAGGTACGTCTGCCGGGTTTCCTTTGCCGGGCACTGATCGAAATTGCACCGTGTTTGCCAGTCTGATTTCGTCTATTCTATGTTGAACCCAACGCGGCAAAATTCGATCAGACCGTACCCAACTAATAACACATTCTGAATCGCACCATACGTACGTACTATGTACAGGAATTCTGAGCTGAGTCTGCACAAATTTTAGCACCCGAACGCCCAAAAGAACACCCATTAGTTCTAATCTGGGGAGAGAAAGTTTTTTGAGCGGGGCCAGCCTGTTTTTGGCAAATACTATATCGACAGAAATTGTGTCCGTCTTTGCGACCCTCAAATACACCACAGCACAATAAGAACGGATCGAGGCGTCTGTAAAGCAGTGCAGTTGCACTGTATCCCCCGGGGCCACGGGACCAGTGACTCTAGGGCACCTTAGCTCAGACACCTGCCCGAGTGAGTGAAGGGCTCTCTCTGCCGACGCCGCAACGGCATCGGGTAGCTGCTCGTCCCATCCTAACTTCTCTCGCCACAAGTTCTGCAAAACGAGTTTAGCATCAGTCAGGAGAGGACAAACAAGCCCTATAGGATCAAAGACTGAAGACACCACAGAGGCTAACTTTCGCTTCGTCAGCGGGGGTACTGTTTCACCAGCTGAACAGACAATTTGCAAGGTATCATCTGTTAAATGCCACTTTAGTCCTAGCAACTTGGTTGTGGTGTCGTTTGACCTGTCCGCCTCGGGAATTTGCTGTAAAAAGTCTTTGCTATTCGAAATCCAATCTCGTAAATTCATTCCGGCGAGGTCAAACAATTCTTTAGCCTGTACGTATACGTCAAAAGCCTTGGAGGCCGACTCGACACTAACAACCAAGTTGTCGACATACATGTTAGCGGCTAGTAACGGCGAGTTAGAGCGCTGTAAGTCGACACGTTTGAGGTGATGCCTAACGGTTGCACCAGGGCTGTTTGTTTTCCGGAAAAAAACTCAAGCCGGTTTTTTTCCGGTTTTTTTCCTGTTTTTTTCCGGTTTTTTTCCAAAAGTTATTTTCCGAGATGACAGAAAAAATTTTTTAACAATCGCTTTTTATTGCAGAATTCAACGAAATAGCGTGAGTCTTATTACAAAATGCACTAATTTCATCTTTTAGGGTAGTAATTTGATTTTAAAACACCAAAAATACAATAATAAAAGTTGCCTGAAAATGGTACCGGTATTTTTTGCTAAAAACAGCTAAGCTATGTCATGGAAATGCTTGTAAGGCTTCTATTAACGTAAATTCAAAGCATTTGAAGCGAATTTAACCAGTTATTGCGTCTATTTCCTTTAAAAACTTGCTTGAGTTTTTTTCCGCATTTTAGTTTTTTTCCGAGCCCCTAGGAAAAAAACCGGTTTTTTTTCGGAAAAAAACGAAAAAAACCGAGGAAAAAAACCGACCCAACAGCCCTGGGTTGCACTCAGCAAAAATGGGCTACTAACCAACCCAAAGCTAACAGGGCGAAATCGAAAAATGCGCAAATTTTCGGCCGCTACAGTAGGGTTCTGCAAATTTTTGACCCAAATGACCCGAACGAAATCGCGCTGCTTTGGGTTTACCGACAACTGTAAAAACGCCTTTTCTATATCGCTTAGGAGGCCCACTTTGCCTAGGCGAAACCGCATCAGCAACCCAGCTAGGTCCTCAACCCCAACCGGGCCAGAGTACAGCGTATCATTTAGACTTCTACTGTCTTTGGAGGCCCGACAACTGGCATCATAGACGATGCGGACTTTGGTCGTTGCACTGGATGGCTTTACCACACAGTGGTGCGGTACATAGTGGACATTTGGCCCAATTAAAGTGCCCGCATCCGCCCGAACTTCTTCAATGATGCCGAGGGCTAAATAATCTGTGAAAATTCTGTCATACTGTTGAAGTAGTTCGGGCGAACGCTGCAAACGAGACAAAAGACCCCGAAGCCGCTGAAGAGCTATGTGGAAATTGTCTGGCAACTGTAAATCACGAAAGCGGAATGGGTATGAAACTTGGTATCGGTTCTCTTCGGTGTCAAACTTGACAGTGCTATTGAACTCTTCTTGTACCCATTCGTCTTCCGGCTTTTGGCCAGAATCTTTTATACCGATAGAGTCCAAAGTCCACAAACGCTCTAATGCGGCTTCGCAATGTCTGTCAGAAAAACTGCGGGCGACTAAGAGCATCGAATTTAGCGGCTCTGCTGGCCTAGTTCCAAAAGCGATTGTGCCAGCTGGTACGTAACCGTACAACTTTTGGCAACCGTACAACTTTTGATCAGGTGGTTGGGACGCAAACATCTGAAGCACAGCTTACTGGCTTTGGCAATATCCTGACGACTTCGCAGGTCAGAATACACAGAGCACTGATCCGAAAAGTGCGAGGCTTTGCAAAATGCGCACTTTTGCACTGTACGAGCAAACAAGGCTTGAGCGGTCGATCCTACCACACTCTTTGCAGCCGGCGGGCTTTGCTTAGGAGCTGGGACATTTTTGTCAGCGGCAAACTGCGTCACAAATTTGGCTACACGCAACTGCTCTGTTAAAAATTCTCGAAACCAGGCCAGTCGGTCAGTTCTGTGGACAGCCTTTATTGAGTACTCTTTCATTAGCCGGGGTGGCAATTTTCTAGTAAGAGTGTCTGCTAAATGGCGCTGACCCGAAACCGTCTGACCTAGTAACTCTAAGCCTCTGACGTGTTTTTCCGCCTCTATGTAAAAGTTCTGCAGCCCCTCTAACGAATCAGAAAAGGGTTTCATCTGATCCAAAGCGGCATAGTGAGCTGTAATTAATGCGTCATCATCGCCAAAATGTGCTTTTAGCAAATCGACAGCCTCTACATAGCCTTGATCAGTTACGGGAATGCCAGCTACTACGCTCGCCGCTATCCCAGTCAAAAGCGATTTTAAATACGCAAACTTTTGCGATCTACTAAGCTGGGAGTTGAGGTGGACCAACTGCTCGTAAGCCATCAAAAAATCCCTCCACTGGAATATGTCACCGTCAAACGGCTTTTAATTCCAGCTTGGGCAGCTTGGCTGTATTCTGAGGCGAGGCTGTACTTAACAGGTTTGAAGTGCCAGCAGAAGCACCGGTTTCTAACAAAACGACTTTAGAAAGCTGGCCTACCGTCTCAGAATACTGTCGGATCTGCTGTGCCTGACTGTCGGCTTGTGCCTTGGCCGATGTTTCAAGCTGCTAGATAGTCACACGCAGCCTTTCATCAGCTTTGCTGACGGCTACTTCATGCGCCTGCCGCATGAGAGACATCTGCTCCAGATGTCTCCTCTCCGATTCCCTGAATTCTTTAGCATGTCTTTCCTCTGCCTGAGCAAACTGAGTTTGCATGACGTTTATCAACGCCAAGACCGAAGGGTCCAAAGCAGGCGAGGGCACTGGGTGCAAAGAAGGCAAAGGACCAGTAGCCGGAGCTACGGTCGGAGCGGATGCAACCGCTGGCGTCTCAGGGACAACCACCTTTTCGACATGCTCTTTCAAAAGTGCTAACGCATCGAAACCTTCTTTTAGCTGTGTTTTGATCTGCGCACTAAAGTCATCGAAATCTTTCTGCATTTCAGAACTAGAAAACAAAGGCTCGCTTTCGTTTTGTAAGGTTTCGAGACGCTGACTGGCCTTAGTAAAGTTTGTGTTTAGGTCTAAATACTGCAACGTATATTCGGCTGGATTTTGGTGCGCAGTTGCCTTAAAAACCAGTTCTTTCAACTCGGCCAGCCAGCGCAAAAGGTCCTCGGAGAGTAAATGCCGCTGACTATCGAGAATTTTCTTACGCTGGGAGCGTGTGTACACAGCACTGGTCCCGGAGACCTCTCCCGACGACTCGCTCATTGAGCTAGCTAATACGCACACCGCAACAAGAAACTAGGAAAGTCAGTACTTGTCAAAATCTTTCTCGACGGTGCGCGCCTTCTTTTCTTTTGGACGAGTCGTCTGATGGGAGGGCATCTTCCTCAAGACAGCGTGAGACCGGGCACCATGTGGCTTCTTGCGTTCATACATGGGCCGGGGGTAAGGGGGGGTATACCCCTCCCCCTCGGTCGGGGGGACCCCCCCCCCCCCGAGGTCTCAACCCCCCTCTACCCCCCCTCCGGATTTTTCCGGCCCATGTATGCTTGCGTTGTGCTTGCTCGACCGCAACGAAAGAAAACTATTAGTTAACTAACAAGTGGTTCGACACGCTGTCTTACCTCGACCGACCCGTGAGCAGTTTTACTAGGCAGCCAGCACGACGGACCCAGCACTCAACACACTAGTGAACAGCCCAGGCCGTTGGGCTCTTGTTACTTCTTATCTAACTAGGTCAGTCAGTTGACCACGTGACCAAGAGCCCAACGACCTAAGTACAAACACGAATGGCGCTTCTTGCGCCGCACTACGCTGTACGTACAGTACAGAAAACTAAATCACGATCTTCGTGACAAGTCGATAATCGATACTTGATCGATTGTAGATTTTTACTGTGCAAATGATCCAACTACACAGGCTATAATGTTACAGTGGTCTTCAGGCATGCGGAGTTCAGCAATGACGTCGTTTTAGAGATATCATCACAATGATTCAGAGTTCAGAGACTGACTCAAGTTATTTAAGAAAGATATTGTACTAAATGCCATAATTTTAACCGTGACCGAACCGTACAACTTGCATCAAGCAGAGATTTGCTGACTAAATGAGTGTCGATTGTTGCAAAACAGAGAAATAGAAATGTACATACAGTAATATAGAAAAGGGTTGCCTTGTGTTCTAAGTATTAAAATGTAACAAGTTGATAAAATATTATATTTGCGAACAGTAAAAAGAGGTAAAATGCGGTTGAAAAGTCTTATGCTTTTAGCAAAATGTACGAACAGTCGTCATAGTCAAACTGTTTGACTATCTGGTTTTCGGTTGTCGATATACAGGGTGCGTCAAAAAAAAACAACCCAGCAGATTTTTTGCTGTAGCAACCACAAATCTCAACCGATTTGAATGAATCCTGCTTTAAATGAAAGATAAATAAATTCTTGAACGATTGGTGTAGCTTTTATTAAGATGCGTTGCTTAGTTCCTGAGATAATTGCTTTCAAAATCAAAACAGAGATTTTGGCTGTGCACAACAGAGATTAAAACAACCCAGCAGATTTTTTACTGTAGCAGCCGCAAATCTCAACCAATTTCAGTGAGTCCTATTTTATATGAACGATAAATTAATTCTTGATAGTTTGGTGAAGGTTTTATTAAGATATGATGCTTGGTTCCTGAGATATTTGCACTCAAAGTCAAAACAGATTTTGGCTATGAACAAGAGCGATTTTTATTATTCTGTTGCACTTCATAATAAAACCGATTCCTACTGCTCAGGGCTAACGCAACGAGGTTTTTCTGGTGCCACACATGCTTGGTTACTTCATTTGTAAAAGTCTTGTTGCCCCTCAGCAGTAGGAATCCGTTTTGTTGTGAAGTGCAATGGAATCGCTCTTGTTCACTGCCAAAATCTCTGTTTTGAGTTTGAAGGAAAATATCTCAGGAACTAAGCATCGTATCTTAATAGGGCCTTCACCAGTCTTTCAAGAATTTATTTGTCTTTCATTTAAAGCAGGATTCATTCAAATCGGTTAAGATTTGCGGTTGCTACAGCAAAAACTCTGCTGGGTTGTTTTTTTTTGACACACCCTGTATTTATGATAGCGAAAGCAGTCTAACTTTGAGTTTCACTACCTGCCTGTGACTGCAATATCACAAAAGTATTAACTATGACTTTGACTTTGTCATAACATGACACAACAACACTAGGTTTTTCCGAAAATGAGCGCCGAAAAAAATAAGCCAAAAAGGCAAAACATGACGAAAAACAGAGTAAATTGAGGGCAAATCGAAAGAGCGAATGTAAAATGCAATGATATTTGCACGATAACAATTCATTGTTAAACAGCATCGAACGATAGCATTTACTTTAATCTTTATTCTATTGTATTTAAGTGAAAAAGGTTGAGAAATGAAATTAGCATTAATAAGCCCATACCGTATAGTGCTGTTTATAGTACCCCCCTATTTATAGTACCCGGGGTACTATAAACGGCAATTAGTGCCATTTATAGTACCCGGGGTACTATAAATGGAGACAGATTTTTATTCTGAAATGAGCTGTTATAGATACAAAACGTGCGAAAAATACTCTATTTTGGTGGTAAACCTTGTTTGTATGAAGAAAAACAGTAGATAATGGTATCATAGAGGTTCTGATGTATGTACATAACCTATTTTTTACATCAAATCGGTAATTTGAGCAAAGAACTTCACATACAATTGTTAGTTTCTTATAGAGCAGATTTCGTAGGTGCCATATATAGCACCCGGGTACTATAAATGGATTCAATTTTATTTTCGCAAAACCCTAAGTGCCATATATAGTACCCGGGTACTACAGGGTGTGTCAAAAAAAAACAACCCAGCAGAGTTTTTGCTATAGCAACCGCAAAGCTCAACCGATTTGAATGAATCCTGCTTTAAATGAAAGATAAATAAATTCTTGAAAGACTGGTGATGCCCTATTAAGATACGATGCTTAGTTCCTGAGATATTTTCCTTCAAACTCAAAACAGAGATTTTGGCAGTGAACAAGAGCGATCCATTGCACTTCACAACAAAACGGATTCCTACTGCTGAGGGGCAACAAGACTTTTACAAATTAAGTAACCAAGCATGTGTGGCACCAGAAAAACCTCGTTGCGTTAGCCCTGAGCAGTTGGAATCGGTTTCATTATGAAGTGCAACAGAATAATAAAAATCGCTCTTGTTCATAGCCAAAATCTGTTTTGACTTTGAGTGCAAATATCTCAGGAACCAAGCATCATATCTTAATAAACGTTTCACCAAACTTTCAAGAATTAATTTATCTTTCATATAAAATAGGACTCACTGAAATCGGTTGAGATTTGCGGCTGCTACAGTAAACAATCTGCTGGGTTGTTTTAATCTCTGTTGTGCACTGCCAAAATCTCTGTTTTGATTTTGAAAGCAATTATCTCAGGAACTAAGCAATGCATCTTAATAAACGCTACACCAGTCGTTCAAGAATTTATTTATCTTTCAGTTAAAGCAGGATTCATTCAAATCGGTTGAGATTTGCGGTTGCTACAGCAAAAAATCTGCTGGGTTGTTTTTTTTTGACGCACCCTGTATAAACAGCACTATACGGTAAGCATAGTTAGAGAAAAATCCGGTACACGTAGTACATGTATGCTTGAGTTGCTGATTCCATATATTAAAATTCTGTGGTATTTTACTCGATCTAGTAGTACCTTATTGGATAATACCGATTCTGAAGACGGCCAGTTCTTCGTATTCACCTCTTGGGGGCCGTTCATAAACGACGTCGTTCCAGAGGGGGGGAGGGGGGGTCGGCTGAAACACGACGATAGACGACGCACCAGGAGGGGGAGGGGGTTAGCAAAAAACGACGTCGCTTTTTTATGAATTTTAGGGTACTTCAACTACATTATTTTCGATTTATGCACATTCTGTCAAACGTTTCTCCATACAGAAAAGCTTTCCAGAGTGGTTGTAGGGATTTATTCTATTGATTGCGCAGTATGGTAACAAAAAAACGTGACAGTACTGTATGTACTGCCCTTTTATCGGGGGGGGGGGGGTAAACCGAAAACGACGTCGCCATAAGGGGGGGGTCCCAAGAAACGACGCAAGGCGATTTTGGGGGGAGGGGGGGTCCGAAAAATCGGGATTTTGGAACGACGTCGTTTATGAACAGCCCCTTGACTGGTGATGAGATTCCAGTTACCTAAAATGATTGCCAGGCTAGACCAGATCTGCTTTATAGTTGGCTTTTCATATCAGCAGCCACTTTTATCATAGAGTGCAAAATGTTTGCTCAAACCCAAGCGCAAAATCGAAAACAAGTTTTTTCTACGGCGCGTGTCTCTTTTGCTCCGGCTGTAAAGTTGCGCCAGTCGTCAGCCGGCTGGGGTTTCATTTCTAATTCTACGCAGTTTATTCTTTGAAAGGCTACGCCGATAGATAGCACACGTTCGTTCGCACTAATCGCACTCTCCATTTCTATCTCTGGCGGGCAGAACTACTACATTTTGTGAGCACATGCAATGTCGATGGTTACGTACTGTACATAGTGTATGTACATACATTCTACGTGATATTGATAATTTTACCACAGAAAGTGCAATGTAGCGTTTGTTTTGCACACAAGTATCTTTACTTTTCTGGTTTTGTTACTTTTTAACCCTCCACATGAACTGCATGAAACCATATCTGGAATCAAGGCTTGTCTTGACCTGCCGAGCCGAAAAATCCAGCTACACGGTATGCCGGCAGGTTGCTTAATAACTGGTGCACTGTACGAACAGTACGTACGGTAGTTTCAGCAAAATTTCGAAATGAAATTGTACCAAAATGGCAAAGGCACAGTAAAAATGGCAAAAAACTGTAAAACATCAGAGAAAGTCCAAGAAAGGGAAATCCAAGGTAGTACGTATGCGTAGAGATTTTTAAAAATACAAATATAAATCGCATAAAACCGCATAACCCTTATCTAACATAAAAAAACTTTGCAAAAACAAGAAATATTAGTTAGACAGTATATTTTTGCAACTGCGCCTGCGAATCATCAATATTCGGTATTATTCGGTTCCGAAAATCCGCTTCTGTATTCGGTGTTTTTGTATTCGGTTGCATCCGTACTCAGGAGAGGCGGAAAGGTCAAACTTCCAAAGCTGCCCAATGCATCTGCCACTTTACTAAGCTCCATCCTCAGCAGTCCGGGGTGTGACGGTCCTGTACAACCTTGTCCACCACACTTGTCCGGGCTCTGACTGTGTATGTGTATGTGTATACACATTTACCTTCGAATGTGTATGGTAATTTGTGTATACACATTCAACAAAACAATGTGTATTTTTGTGTATATTTGTGTATGTGTATTGTACTGAAAATGCAAATTTTTCGGTACATTTTCAGTCAGAAATGCTAGGAAAACCAAATCTCTCAATGTCTGCTGCTTGAAAGCTTGGATAGCTTCGAAATCGAGTTACTTAGGCCATTTGAACGCTTTATCAGGATATCTACTGTTTCTTGCTGCAGCAAAAACATCGAAATTTTACGATTCTGTTCGAAATTTTATCCACTTTTGCTGATCAAATACACATACACAAAAATACACATTTTGAGTAGTGTTTGTGTATGGTAATGTGTATCCGAATTTTCAATGTGTATGTGTATGTGTATGTGTATACACATTGAAAAAATAATGTGTATTTTTGTGTATGGTAAATGTGTATGTGTATACACAAACAACAGTACTTGGACACTGTCTCCAGATTGTCTACCTATTTTGGTCTGGGTTGGACATTGTCTATTGTCCACTTACAGGACAAGTTTCCACTAATACTCAAGGAGATATTCGCCAGATCAAGGAAAAAGAGGCAGAGATTGGCGACAAACTACTGCATACAATTGTAGTGCGTCTTCAGTATGAGTATAAAGCCCGCTTTATAGTTTCAAGGCATTCAGAACAGCTCGCACTCGTTTTTCACACAAATCTCTAAAGACCAGCATATCATAATTGAATTGCCTGCCGGAGGCAAAGTCCTTGTACTTGGAGGAGTAATGGTGCAGTTTGGCCACATCGGTATGCAACTGTTGGTTGGAGTACTCTGCGCCTGCTTGCTTTGATATGTGGTGGATTCCCATCTCAAACACACGCTCCGGCCGCACCAGACATTTGCTAAGTTTAGAGAAGAACAGAGCGCCGGACAAAGTGAGCGTTTGGAAAAGTTTGAATGCCACCGACGACACCGTTGGAGAGAGCGGTAACTGGAAGTATTCTGGAGTTATGTGAAAGCCAGTAGCATTCGGCTGTTCCTGCCACAGGTCCCCCACCACCTAAACTTCCCAAATTTGCGTTTTTCCAATCCTCGGCATATAAACGTAAGTAAGTACGTACCTCACTCCAGTTTCGTCCTCTGGCCGGTACGAAAAACTCATCCAAATCATTGAAAAGGACAAAACGACTCAATGTTATGGTTCGATACAGACAGTCCTGGACCAGCGCCCCTTGTCCGTTCTCCCAGATATCTGCAGGCTCGATCGCCAAATCCCAATCCAGTAAAGTCACCTCATTTTTCTTCTTGTAATACTCCAAAACCCTCATGTAGTCTTCAGACCTGCGGATTTGCGCACTCAAGTAGAGGATAAAGTGCTGGGCGCCCAAAATTTTACTCAACTCTACGAACTCTACTAAATAGCCGGGCGTGTAATAGTGTCCATAGAGTCTGTTGTGAACACAAACCGTAAAATTGAATCGAGGCGGCTTACTGTAGTGAGCAACCGTTTTCTCCACCGAAATACGCCAGGATTTATCGGAGTTTTTGTCTAGCAGCGTCAGCCGAGTTTTTTCTTCTACTGGCGAAGCTAGTTGACAAGACACAATAAAGGCCCCAAACGGCCGGTCGTGGTTTTCGCAGGTCTCATAAAATTCGCCTTTCACCAGTTCTTTCCCAATTAAACAATGCAAGCTTAACCGGTTAGAAGCACGAGCGATCACAATTAATCTTAAGATCGGCGCTGCATATCGCAAATCTACATAAGCCGAGTAGACCAACAGATCGGAGTCGCTTTGCCCGAATCCTTTTTGCATCGGTCGTCCGGCTGTTCTGGCAGGTTTGTCGGCGAACCGCAGCTGTGACAAAGCAACAAACAAGGCAATCAAGGCTAAATAGACGAGCAGAAAAAGTCGCACAGCTCTCATTACGGGCCGGAGGCAGACGACCCCACTATCGGTCGGATTGTAATCAACGCTACAGCCTCATAAAGCCAAATCCAATTTGAGGCAAATCTTCAAGCCGGCTGTAATCTTGGTACTAGGTGCTACCGAACCGGCCAACCTCGTTATCCGATCCCCCGGGTCACCATCCGACATTCAATTAGTTTTTGTCCGGCGCGCAGGCGCAACCCCATTCGGCCTCCGTGTAAATGAGCATGAATCAGACAAACCAAGCTTTTTCTGCTTTATTTGAATATAGAATCTTTGACATCGAATCAGCTCTCGAGAACAGAAGCGTAAAGCGTAAGAGTAAGAACACTAGTAAAACAGAACAAAGTTGGAATGCCCGCAGCCGAGCCACCGATATGCTTGCGAATGGGAGTTACGATCAAACCAAACACTACATCTACGTATGTATAGGTGCAGCTACATAAAGCAATGGTATACACAGAGAAAGGAATGCCTTATACCAGTCATACAGTGTGTAATGTGGATACCGCGCGCAGGTGGCCTTTGGCAAGAGGACCTGAATTCACAGCAAACAACGAGGAAATATCAATCAATAGTACCTATGTCATTCATGTATTCAGCACTGTAATGGTCAGAGATATGTGCTTATACAACAGACAAGAGAGCAAGTCCGTTTTCACCAAACTGTTTTGATTCAAAAAATTCGTGCGAAAACAGCTGAGCATTCGGTAGCTAAAACTCTGACCATGCGCATACATAAATGACCAATACTCAAACAATAAACAGATTTCGAGCCAGCGAAGCAAGCAGCAACACGCACATTTTAGGGCGAGCCATTTCGGATTTCGTATTGCTGTACGTCAATCAATTGACTTAAATTTCGACACAACACGCATACAACAGTTTAACGTGCTTTCTTTCCCGCTGTTAGGTACCCGTTAATGAGAGATAAAACTTGCTCGGAATCTGCGGACAAACTTTATATTTCGCAGCGAAACGCGCTGCACCTCCAGAAACCAGAAAAAGCAAAACAGAGTCACATAAAGTCGATAAACAGATTCACATTCAGTCAAAATCAATCAATCTTTACTTCCTTTTTTAAAGCCAGACACCTGTAAAACGGTACTTAGGGCAGAAATTTGAACTATTACTATTAATAATTAATTTGTAAATATTAGACTCTTATGTTAATCTGTTTATCGCCTTTATGTGACTGGTTTTTGTGTTTTAGGCTTCTGAAGATGCTGCGCGTTTTGCCGCGAAATATAAAGATTGTCTACTTTACTTGGGTCCGCTGATTCCGAACAAGTTTTATCTCTCATTAATGCACACAACCTCAGAATTTTTACTCTCAAAATTTTGTCCAAATCTGTCACTTCAACCAGTACAGTAGGTATGCACTTACACGTGTTTGCCGTAAATTTCTAACTTCATTGCTACACGACATCATCACCGAAAGTGACGGAGGACACGTGGAAGTGCATAACTACTGTACTGGTCGAAATAACAGACTTGGACACAATTTTGAGAATAGAAATTGAGACTGTGCACACGTTGTGTTAAAATTTCATTATCATTGATTGACGAACAGAGAAGTTGCAACAGACGAAGCCCCGGTTAGATAAATGGCCGGCCATGTAATCTCTGTGGCCCACGAGAAAGTGCAGCACACCATTAAACACTACATAAACTGGAGCAGAAGCAAAAATTGAGCTGAGATAAAGAAAATGCACACAGTCAAGTCAAACCGGTCCGGGATAGAAAGAAAAACGGAGGACAGCGCAGATTGCCTGTCGCAAACACAAGCGGAATGGATATCTGAGAACGACCTGAATTAAGTGACACCTCGTGAAGCTCACACTTTAACCGAATTTGCAATAGTAGCGGGCAGGGGCGACTGCGGGCAAGAACTTTTAGAAACCAGTAAACCCTCCTCTAGACGCAGTTGCGCAGGTAGTTGTTGAAGAAACGCCAGGCATTTCTGAGCAGAGCTGAGCTTTTGTACTCCATCACTGCCAGCGGCCTCAGACAAGGACACTGTTTGTCGTCGGCTTCGGTGCCTTTCAGGTCCAGTTCGTCGGCCCAGTGAATGCCGGCGATGCCTACTCGCTGCACGAAAGCCGCCTCGGCCAAGATGCCGCCGAAGAATGCGTCGTCGATGGGAAAGTAGGTGTGGTGGGGGTCGAGCGCGTCCAGCAGTCGACCCGGCACATCGCTGGTGAGCAACATCACAGCACCCGAGCAGTAGGTGGGGTAGGTGAGTGGCACGTAACTGCCCACGTCCACGCGCCTGAAACCTTTCGCTTTACTGACCATTGCTTTTTTGTATACTGCTCTCTACTGGATGGATTATCAGTACATAGTAACCGAAATGTCGCTTAGTATGTTATGGCTGTCTCCATACATGTGGTATACCCCTCCCCCTCGCCGGCCAATACCCCCCTCCACGCCAGGAGGGAGAAAATTTTCGCTTATTCAAGGAAAATAGGCGTTTTTTGGCCTTTTCTCGGGACCCCTCATCCCCCGAGGTCTCCATACCCCCTCCGGATTTTTGCGGCCCATGTTTGGCTGTCTCTTTAAGAATTTCTAAATTTTGAAAGGAAATGTGGAGTCTTTACTTTCTAGTTTTGTACACACACACACACACACACACACACACACACACACACACACACACACACACACACACACACACACACACACACACACACACACACACACACACACACACACACACACACACACACACACACACACACACACACACACACACACACACACACAAACTGAATACCAAAACACTCCTACAAACAATCAAACTCTTCAATTTTTAAAGCAGAAATTTTAAACAATGGATGTCCTTCAGAGGGTAGCATAGCAAATCAACTTTAAAAAGACCTAGAGTAGGTGGACATAATTTGGGTCGGAAAACCGACCACTCTTTCTCTACTATGTACATACGTTTGACATGTAAAAATTCACGTTTCACAGAAGTGTCTAAATTCAAGGGCTATCTAACGCACCAAACCATTTTGTACAGATGTTCATGATGTGCGAGTAATGCGCCTGTCTTTCGCCTACGGTAGCGCGTTTTTTTGCGCAAAAGTGGACTTTTGTAATTTGGGTCGGTTCGAGCCCTTCGCGCGGCAGCCAGTTTCGTTACAATAGAGCAATTTTCTTGCAGTAAACAAGTGATAAAACGATCATTCTGATCAGTTTAAGTCTTCCAACACTAATTTTTATTTAAGTCTCTTGTTAGGGGCACGGTGGGCACTTGGAGAATAACGACTTCTTCAATTAAAAAAACCTACTCATTTCTTTACGGCAGCACCAGAAATAGAGATTGGGGATGGGCTATCAGTTAATCGGTGTCTAAATTAAAGAGTTATCTAATGGTATGAACCACTTCTTCCAGCCACTAAGCGCAACGGCGAAACGGCTTTGTTTTTGTCGTTTTTACAGCGTGAAAACTGGACCCGACTTGGGTCACATCTGCTTTTTTCAATCTAAGCCGTTTGTAAGTAGTGTAAACAGTTCATATCTTATCAAAAACTTACATTGTATAAAACGGATAAATAAGCATGGTTTACTGCTTACAATTAAATTCTATGTGACTTGGCATTTGCCATATTGTTGCGGACAGCTGGGCCTCGAAAAAATATAGAAGCTGCTCATCGTACTGTACATATAATATAAAATATGGCATCAAAAGACGACAAACCACAGAAATTTTGTACTAAAATATGCTTTTAGCCTTTTTTCGAGTAGTTTCCCAGCCGTAATCAGTCGTATAGGAAACCAAAATTTCCCACAGTGCGCAGACAGACTTTTCACTCCACATTTCATCTCCGGAATAACGCCTCAGAGACTCCAAGTTGCGAAAATAAAGAGCTAGAATTTAGACAACTGCCACAAGCTCAAGTGCCAAGGTTCTTAGCTTAGTTTTGGAGAAATCGATCTTTTACCGAGTTTATCTGCTGATATCCTGACAAACTTTAAAATTAGTCATTATTAGGCTATTTTCAGTCAGGGATTCCAGTTCTAAAGTGGATTTCTGACCTTTCAACTTTCTATAAAGCAATTTCACACCAACCCTCTTGCCGTTCGCAAATTTTCTATTCTGAAAAGTCGTTAGAATTTGAGCCTAAATCGGAGACAAGGCAGATTTTAGGCATAAGGAGACAAATATTAGTTTACCATTTTCCGGAGCGTCTCACTCTTGCACCTTTCCAGCAATGGCCGAATATCTTCTGCTGCTGGCCGATCTTCTCACGCACAAACTGCCGCACGAACCTGGGGAATATGAGGGCGTCGGTGTCGCCCTGCAGGTAGAACTGGACGTCGTGGCAGTGCGAGTTAATCCATCGCAGCAACGTTAAGCTCTTTAGAGAGAGATTGTAGTAGGAATCGACAAAATCTGCTAGAAGTATATCGCCATACATCTGCGACTCCAGGTAGATAGACGACTCCGTGGCCTCGCGGTCCGTCGAACTGCGGCCCAGCACGAACACCTGCAATTGCCACTGTCACTTTGGCTATACGCAGACTGCTTGCTTCTGTCAGTGTTAGTGGTTATAATATAGCTAATGAAGTTATGTAGCCGTGCAGCTGGAGATGTGGGGAAGGTTTCATTAAGTGGAACAAAGTTTAACTATCAGGTTCATTCATTTTTCGAACTTCCTGCTACAATTTGTCTTGATTAGCAACTGAGTCAGTGATTTGATTGCAGAAAGTGCGGATTTCATACCTATGGATTTTTCGGTCATGTTTTTCTCATTGTACTGCCCTTTGCGCTATACTGTTGGGGCGCCCAGGCAGAATATTAAGCCCAATGGCACCACCAATTATTCCTGCAACTTTGAGACCCGTACTCCTTGAATTATCGAAAAAAATTGGAATTTCCATCACCCTGATTCTTAGCTTTCGGCTAAAAAAAGCTGAGTCTGTCAGAATTTTAGCACCAAACTTGCACAGCCTTGTTGATTAACCCTGAGTTTCTCATAAATTGATACAGAAATGACCAAGAATCGATCGGAATAAAATTCGAAAAAGGGTGGATAGGCCCATACTGTAGTTAAATATGGTTAAAATCCCCTGACTGTATGTATAAGCATCTTTGCACTAAGAGTTTTGAGACCTTGGAATTCGCTTGATAATGAAACTGTAACTGCCAAGGATTTGAATAATTGTACAAAGCTTGTTAAACAGACGGACCTAACAAAATTTTTACAATTTGTTGATAAGGCTTTTCAGCCCCCAAGGGCTATTACACGCCTGCCGACCCTGTCCACTCGTGTATTCGGTGTACTTGGGGAAGCGAATAAACGATAATAGATAAAATAAGAAAACCCTCGTTTGGTTGCATTACAGGAATCTTTGTACGTACTCTACATTTTATGTCTTATATGCATCATAATAGACAAAATAAGAAAACCTCGTTTGGTTTCAATACAGCAAAATAGCCTATCTTTGGATCTTTGTACATATTCTGCATTTTATGTCTATGTAGTTTATCTTTTCATAAATGATAAAAATTCTATCACGTTTAAGAGGAGGTTAGACTCTATAAGGGTATCCGGCCATTGCCATAGCCTAAGCCAAACACATCGCACTAAGTAGGTGCTCTAAGGCAACCTGTCTGTGTGGTGTGTCACATGTAGAGAAGTTCCACTGGCACCTTAACCAAATCCGCCCCCAAACGGGGCCCAACAAAAAACGGTCAGAGCGTTTGTGCGGTGGCTTATTAGATTTGGGGCGCCGACCGCCCACCCACCCACTGCTAAAAAGCAGAATTAGCGTATAGCCCTAGAAAGCCCATTCTGCAGACAGGTGTAGACTGGAGCGGCAGTCATTTTGAGCGATTAGGCGTAGGTTCCAATTTCGCGCCGGCCATGTTTCATCCAACTGGCCTGTGTTAATATTTACCCACTACCGGCTATGCACACGCAGGCAAGTCGGCGCATGCTCATAAAAAAGCCGTAAACAGCATACCAAGCGTCCCTTGAATTCTGCGCCCCAGGTGTCGCGAATGGCTAAGCGCTGGTAGAACTCGTCCGGTCGCGACTTGAGCACTACGAACACGTCGGCATTGGAGCAATTGACCCCGGCAGGCGCGTAGAGCAGCGGTAACCTGATGCTAAAGTCGTTGGGCGGGCCGGGCGCCGGCTCGATCTGCCGTTGCGTTGCCAAACGTCTAGACAAAGAGCTCCATTGCTCGCTCTTCTCAGCCAGTTGGGTGAGCATCTGCGTGGAGAAGTCGACCAGAATGTAGTGGTGCACGAGAATGACACAGAGAATGCTGAGGTAACTGGCCAGTACGAAGCGCAAGAGAAGGCGCTTGGACATAGCGAGGCAAGACGCAGCTCTACAGACGACGACGACGACGCTGCGGCATCTGAAAATCAGAAATTGAACAAAGACGAAGTGGTCACCGAGCAACGGGCGATCGAAGGTGCAGCCAAACTAATTCATAATTAACTGGCGTCATCTGAGCGTGTGAGGCTTGCGCGCCGACAAACCGTTAAAATTAAAGCGCCGGCCAAAAGAGCAACACCGTCTCCGATTCAGCGCAACCTGTGACCGGGCAGACCAGAGAAAGAAAATGTGCTCTGATCGATACACCGCCACCACCACGCAGGCATGACGACGACGATGATGATGCCGCCACTGCCGGCGCCCAAGCAAGGCCTGCAAATCAAATGCAGTCTCTTCTTGCCGGGCCACAAACGGTTCCCAGGCCGCTACAGTCGGTTCATGTTTATTGTATACAAACAAGCCATACCAAAGCAGAACAGAACAGAACAGAATGGAACAGATCAATAGAAAAGAAGATCAAAGCAGCACTGGGGGCCGCGCCGAAATGGGCTCATTTGCTGAGAAATAATTTAGCCCAATGGCCGGCTCTTAGTCACGAAAGCGTCCGCGAGACCCTTACCATCGGCCAGCCAGCATAATAATAATCGCAGACCATGCGACCTGACCTGCCCCGCTACTAGGGGCCGCGTGGAAAACAGACTGAGAGAGAGAGAGAGAGAGATAGAGTATAAGTTGGTTTGAGGCCAATTCCGAGGGGACACAACCAGTTTATTCAAGGCTATCACATTCACCAGACCAGACCTCACTGGCGCGTGTGTCGACAGACAGAAAAGTGAGGTGTTTTTGGCGTGCCGCAGCTGTGCCCGCCGCCAGCGACAGCTGAGCAAAGTGCAAGTGGCATGCAACCCCGACGAGACCATTAATCAAGCTAAGAACAGGCTTCAGAAATTTCCGACATTGTTCGTACTACTATGTTTGTTCTGGTTCGGTCGGCCGAGCAACTGCTGGCTTGCTAAAGAGTTGAGCGCAAAAGTAACCAGTTCATACCGTATTGTGCTGTTTATACCCGGGTACTGTATATAAATAACATTTAGGGTTTTACGAAAATAAAATTGAATTCATTTATAGTACCCCGGTACTATAAATGGCATGGCACTTTACAAAATCTGCTTTACAAGAAACTTACATGAGTATGTGAAGAAGGCCCTTGGGCCTACTTACGGTCTAGTTGGAAAAATTAGGTTCTTTACTGACATCAAAACCTTTATCATTGTATTATCTACTGTTTTTATTCTTAAAAACAAAACCCACCAAAAATACTGTAATATTGACATCTTTGTATTGATAATTGTTCACTTCAAAATAAAAATATGTCTCCATTTATAGTACCCGTAACCCGAAGTCCAGTTACAGTATGCATTTGGTACTAAAGTGGCGCGATACGGTAAGCAGCCTAATAGAGAATGCTCTACAGAGATACGACGTCAGACTAAGTGTTTGGTTAACATAAACGAACACAATCGGCTACTTTTACCGGAAACGAATAAAAATGCCAAAATGTTCGTATCAGAGACAAGTAGTAATTAAATAATCTCGACTCTGTTCTAAATCCTTGGCTTCTATTTCGTACATACAAGGCTGTTTCCCCTACCCGGCAAATGTCGTCCCCCGAGACTGGGACTCACTCTGAGAGGATTTCCTCTACTCCTGATTTTTCTGGGACACAATTTTTGAGAATGCTACAATTTGAGGCTCAAAAACTGCTAAAATTATTGAAAAACAACGACTTTTTGCTTTATCGGAAGTATCTTAGCACCGTTTTAGCGATTTTTAGTCAAGAATACAGATTTTAACCTATTTTATAGTAGTCAACCAACGGAATTTGGGCTCAATCTCTAAATCCTGGGGAGGTACTGTACGTTGTACCGCCGGCTGGTGGTTGAAAGGATGGTAAGCAGAAAAGTCCGATTTTTTACCAAAATCAAGGTTGTGATTAAAATAAGCTAAAATACAGCTATTCTGTCTGAGCTCATTTATGCCTAATGAGGGTGGAGCATAGGCCTAAGAGGTCAACCTTTTCATTGAAGGGCTTCAGAAGAGCCACTAGCTTTTCTGCGATTCTCTTAAATAAATAAATAAATAAATAAATAACTTTATACAACGCACATGTACACCAGATACAATCCAGCAATAACCCAAATGGGCCACATGCGAGGCAATCAGAATGGGCCGAGACAGACTCGAACCCGCTATGTGTCATACGCCGCGTGCATGGGAGCCGAGATACTCACCTATACACCACAGACGCAGACTCTATCTCTATCTCTACTTAATTGATATCAGATCGCTGACTGCATCAGTGCCTGACTGATAAGCAGCAAGAGCATCTGCTCTTTCAAATTCTCACATTTTCCTGCATAACTATAAATATCGATGACGAATATCGTCGAATTTTTATATCGTCGGAACACTAATATTTACCTTATGACTACAGTCATGTCTCGTTAATCCGGACAAGTTGGGACCGGCCAATTTTGTCCGGATTAGCGAATTTCCGGATTAACGAATCAAAGCTAAAACACTGTTTCTCGGGTCAAAGGCCTAAATGACAGCTTTTTGTTACTTGCATATCAGATTCTGCAGCTGTACCTCCTAATTAAAACCCAAAAACTTATTTCAGCTGATTATAGCTCATAAAAAGGCAAAAATTATTACATTCTGACTCAACGAAAAGCATAATTCAATCGAAAATTCACACCTGAGTTGAAAAATTGCGCATGGATTTTGTCCAAATTAACCAAATCCGGATTAACGAATCACTTTACCATACAAATTTCGAAGTTGGGACCCCAAATCTTCTGTCCGGATTAACGAATCCGGATCCGGATTAACGAGTCATATAACATGGGGGAAAATTGGGACCTGGCCTAATCTTGTCCGGAAGGCGAATATCCGGATTAACGAGGTCCGGATTAACGAGACATGACTGTATACAACTCTGGAGCGTACCCTATTAAAACTGTTGCGTCCCCCAAGGGCATACATGTACTAGGGGTTTGGAGGGTCAGCCTCCTAGCTGAAAAGGCCAAAGCCCCTCACCCCAACCCCCCGAAGACAGGTTAGGGACCCCCAGACCCAGAAATACAAGTGCTAGTAGTGGCTCCAGTACTAAGAAACTGGCTCAGAAATTACTAATTCTTAGCCTAAAATTCGCTTGAAAAGCCTTTGGAAACGGAATTTGGCGTTTCCACTGCTGATATTTAAGAGAAATCGATGTTTTTGGAAGCCTTTTGGTCATTTTTTTGCTTGTTTTTAGCTCTAAAACGCCATTTGGCAGCTTAAAATAGCGATTTTTAGCGTCCTTACTGAAAAAACGTGCTAAAACGCATTTCCAGGCATTTTGGAGCTTTTTGAAATTTTGGACCCTCCTCTGGGCGAAATCCCCCTCGACCCCTACCTGAGGGAAACCCCCCCCCACTCCCTCCCCAAAGGTCGGCCCGGAGCTGTTACATGTATGCCATAGGGGTACCTTTATATTCGGAAAACAGGCCCTCCGGAGCGTCCCTATACAGTACTGATACGTCTCTAGGGGTATTTTTATATTTGGGAAATAGGCCCTCCGGAGCGTACCCTACACTGATACGTCCCGCTAGGTGTACTTTTGTATTAGGAGAAGAGGCCCTCCATAGCGAGTCCTACATACGTATACGGGTGCGTCCCCTAGGGGTATTTTTATATTTGGAAAACAGGCCCTCCATAGCGTCCGTATCTGATGTAGTGATGATTAGACTCCTCAGGCGAAGGGCATTCAAAATATATAATTGAAATATACAGTCATGTCTCGTTAACCCGGACAAGTTGGGACCGGACAATTTTGTCTGGATTAGCGAATTTTCGGATTAACGAATCAAAGCTAAAACACTGTTTTTCAGGTCAAAGGTCTAAATGACAGCTCTCTGTTAGTTGCATAACAGATTCTGCAGCTGTACCTCCTTCCTAATTAACACCCAAAAACTTATTTCAGCTGATTATAGCTCTAAAAAGGCAAAAATAATCACATTTTGACTGAAAGAAAAGCATTATTCAATTGAAAATTCACATCTGAATTGAAAAATTGCGCATGGATTTTGTCCGAATTAACCAAATCCGGATTAACCAATCACTTAATACCATACAAATTTCGAAGTTTTGGGACACCAAATCTTCTTTCCGGATTATCGAATCCGGATCTGGAATAAAGAGTTATATAACATGCATACATGGGCCGGGGGGTAAGGGGGTATACCCCTCCCCCTCGGTCGGCCATACCCCCCTCGGCCGGCCATACCCCCCTCCCCCACCCACCCCCCTCCCGAAAGGAGGAAATTTTCGCTTATTTAAGGCAAAATAGGCGTTTTTTGGCCTTTTTCCGGGGGACCCCCCCCCCCCGAGGTCTCAACCCCCCCTCTACCCCCCCTCCGGATTTTTCCGGCCCATGTATGATAATAACATGGGGGAAAATTGGGACCTGGCCTAATCTTGTCCAGAAGTCGAATATCCGGATTAACGAGACATGCCTGTAACATGAGCATATTAGGACGATCAAGAAATTTTGATATTTTGCTAAAATATAATCAGTAATCGACATTTATCGATAAAACTTGTTAATTTATAATTAATTATGAATGCACCCAATAGTTTTGTTTGCATCAACAAGCGATTTCCAACGGAATAAAAGCAAAAAAACAGTTCAGCCGACTAGACAACAGAAAGAAAAGATAATCTTACCTAAAAAACCGAAGGTCGAATTCAATCTGACAGATACGAATCTTGTTCTAGGATGCAGAGAGTCTAGAAAAGACGGTTTAGGGCGTAAAAAGTGCGCAAGCTACTTTACACGCTACCTAAAAGTACTAGTAGAAAAGGGCAGAGCAGACTTTACATTTACGCATCAAATCGCAAAGTGATTAGTGGCACACGATCCGGCCCAGAGCTCACAAAAACAGGTCCACGGCAGGCCAACACATGCTCACTGAATGAGCTTTGCGCCGTGTCACATGCAAATTTATTACTTCGCCGGGCTCGTACGTAAGAATCGGCACGCGCCAAGTTTGAATTAACAATTGTATTGTTCTAGGCTCAACATTACGCACAGGATAGTGTGTCCGCGAATATACCGAGCGAGCCGACACCATAGAAGGTCAGGAAAGCTCACCACTAACAATTAGGCCAAACCAACGGTTGATTGAAAAGTTGTTGGGCCGATTTCGAAACGCTACTGTGTAATGATTTGGTGGAACAGCCTGCACGTCACTTGACGGCAATGTTTTGACTAGTAGTAGACCGACAATGAGTCAGAGAGATTAGTGGGCCACTCGTAAAACTTGAATAAATGAGCTGGTGCGTGCCGGACGGTCATCAATTTTTCACATTCCAATCAACTTACTCAGTTGAGATAGCTGGAATACCTCGGCGCCTTTGAAGGGACAGAACGCATACTTGCGTACTTTCACGGACATTCAAATGATCAGTTGTTTTTTTGTACTGCGTTCTTTGCTGGTTTGCTTGTTGACACGAACCATAAACGAACGCTGGTTTTCGTTCGAGTCAAGTGACATTTTTTGTTAGTTGAAAAATATTAGTAAACATTCTGTAGTGGTACGACCTGATTTAACCTTTAAAAGGCAACAAAATCACATTTTCTAACTCATACAACACATCTGGCTGGCTTCAAACCCGGTTCAAAATTTTCGTGGGATAAAGGAATAACCAAACGAACAACAAATTCGGAACGGAATTTATAGAAAAATAGGCAGATTGTTCTTTTTAAATTCATTCCAATCGATTTGTAAGCTGTGCTGAAAAGCTGCCGCTTTAGTTATACTGCAATGGAATTGGGGAAGAGACATACATTGTATGTACATGGTGTATTAGCACTAGTGTTGTTAGGATTTTCTAAAAAACCTATTTAAAAATAACTTTTTTGAACTTTTTATTTTATTCATAGTATGGAAATTTTGTGGGGAAATCGCTGAATTTAGCCTCAGTGCCTATTCTAAGCCTAATATAAGGTTGAAGAGCAGCGGCCGCTCTTTCAGCAATGCTGCTGCAGGTAGAATATCGACTCTCAGGCTGTAACACTATGTCTGAACCAAATTATCAGCTTTTTGTATTTAAAGTTGCTTCTGATGCATCCTTGCATCTACTACAAGACAAGCTAAATTTCATGCATGGAAAAAATTTGAAAAAAAAAATTCGAAATGAACAATTCTCATAAAACGCGTTTTTTGGGCTTCAAAAATATTTCAGAACTCTATTTAGCACTTCAATCCATTTTTCTCGCTGTAGTTGCTTGAAATTCAAAGACGCTAACACGCTTTCTCAAAATAGTGGACTTTGTATGAAGGTAGTGATGCAACCGGGAGTGGAATACCGGAATTCGGGAAAACGGGGATTACCGGGAAATGAGAATACGGGGAAAAACCGGGAAATCGATCAATCGA
Organism: Sabatieria punctata; assembly: GCA_030248155.1. Classification (NCBI taxonomy): domain Eukaryota; kingdom Metazoa; phylum Nematoda; class Chromadorea; order Araeolaimida; family Comesomatidae; genus Sabatieria; species Sabatieria punctata. The sequence continues at coordinate 16,034 of JASANB010005198.1, read as the reverse complement.
TCAAAACGCATGCAGCATGATTCGTCTATAACATCCGGTCTAGCTATTGATACCATTTCTAGTCGGTTTTGTTAAGGATTCTCTTTCAACGGGCTAAACTACAGTACACTGTGAGATCAGATTTATGTTGAATGGGTTAGTGAGTTGGTTTGGCACGCACCAGGCAGCTCAATGTCAACTGGACCAAAAGAGTTGTGTAAGAATAGCATACATGTAACAGGTCATCCGCCGATGGGGGAGGGGGGGTTGGGGGGGGGTCTGAGCCAAAATTTTGGGGGAGGGGGTGGGCACTAAAAAACGCTCAAAAATCGAAAAAATCGCAATTTTTTGGCTAAAAATTGCCAAAAATCGCTAATTTGGGCTGAAATACAGCTAAAAAGTGCTGTATTTGCAGGCGATTTTGGCAATTTTTGTGTGTGAAATTGTAAAAAATTGCAAAAATTTGCTCGAAAATTTACTTGCCAGAAAAATCGGAGGGGGGGGGGTCGGTGAAATCGTCTCGGGGGCGGGGGCCCATCCGGGGGGTCTGGCCTAAGTCGGGTGGGGGGGCAATCCCCCCAGACCCCCCTGTTACATGTATGAAGAATAGCCAATCAATGAGTGATAAAAGTAAAAGTAAAAGTAAAAGTGAGTGAGTGAAGGCCTTGATAAAGTTGGAGTTTAGAACATATAACGTTTACGGCCTAAACCAATATAAAAATATTTGGAACAAAAGGAAAAGCTGCAAAACATAGCTGTTCGCTCAAATAGAGCAAGTAGTAGCAGTCATTTGAAAATTTATTCAAAGTTTTGCGTGTCAAAAGAAAGTAGGTATTCAGTAGATGTCACTGAAATACATAGTATCTGCAAAAACTGTCAATAACTGCTATAAAATATATTTCCCGGGCTTCCCGGTATTTCCCGGTGTTAGAGAATGTGCGAACCGGGATTGGAAACCGGGAGTGAAAATACCGGGAATTCCCGGTTCTTCGGGAAATACCTGGACCCCGGTTGCATCACTACATAGTAGTAGAATTGTGGTAAAGTTAAGAAAAGCTCTTTGTAAAGTGTTTTTCGTTATCATAGCATCTGTGAGAAAGACCGATTGAAGTACGTGAGGAGGCGCAGATTTAATATCGGTTGGTATGTTTAAAATGGTTAATGTTGCGGGACGTAATATGAAACTACAACTTTATCCTCAAGCGATATGGCATTGCTGCCAGACACATGAAAACATGACGCAAGTGGTATAAAACAGTTGCTATGATGTAATATGAATGCTATATGAATAATATAAGTAATGTTTTTGGTTTTGGTCGATTATTTGGCGGTCGACATCATTTCTAGTGTTGGTTATCCGAATGTTCGATATGTGTCGTTCGGAATTGTAGCTTGAAAGAGTGAGGTAAAAACTACTATTGGCAAGTCCGACTGAACGTGAATCTGTTAGTAGGTTTTTAAGCTGAATTTATGTACTTGCTTGAACCTGAATCTGAACCTATGTACGTATATTTTATTCCAGCTGCGTTTTATTTGACTATTAAACTGAACAGGTTCAAGTTTTTAGTGCAATTTTTAGGCAATATTTGTTGAATTTTCGGTTGGATTGCACAAAAATTTAAAAAATTGCATGTTTTTACACCTATTTTTCAAACTGAAAATGTCAACAAACGAAACTACACTTTCCTGTAAAAGTCGGTTCTGGTTCTTTCACTGCCTGTACAGTAGACAGACTTATAGCTTAGAAAAATTGCCAGCAGTGCAAAATTTACAGTTTTTCAAAGTACCAGTAGACTTGAACCTGAAGTTTCTATGTCGGACTTGAGTTGAAGAACCTGAAGCTATTTTTTAACCCCGGACTTTCCAAGAGTGTAGAAATTTCATTGCGGTATGATTAAGAGCGGCTCGATTGCTTGATCGTATAGAAGTTGTCACTGGATTGTGGTTGAGAAGAAAATAAGAATTTCTGCGTAAATAAATATACTGCACGTAGTGCAGTGAGGGATTAGCGCCTTATAAGGTAACGGTGGGTAGGTTGACCAGGTACTGTCGTGCGCTAAATTACAGGTTCAGCGGGGAGTCCTGGAAAGTCTAACTAAAGCCGCAGCGCGACTGTCGCTAGCGGGCGGCAGGCAGGCAGTGTTATCAGTTAAAAGAGAGTAACCAGTTTTGGGTGTTCTGCTTTTGTAGCGCCGGTTGTAAGATCAAAAGGCACGTTCACTTGTGTGCGGCGCTCCAATTTCCAATTAAACCATGATCAGATCTAAATTATTCTCAGTCAGATGTTGCCAAGCGCTGCGGCAGCTGTCCAGCAAAATCTATCCCAACGTCTTGGCCTGCATTGGAGACACGCCGCTGGTGCGAATGGATAATCTGGCCAAGCACGAAGGAATCGACTGTCAGTTATGTACGTAGTATTTGGCATCTTTTTTAGGTGCACAGATCCAGTGCCGTACTATTAGGAAATTACAAAGGGGGTGTAAAATTTTGAAGTTTCATGGTTAGGCCGAAAAATTTGCCTAGTTGGTTTGAAAATTTTGCAAAATTAGACTTAAAAAACGCATTGAAATGGTATTCTCAGGATAAAATTGGCTAAAATTATCTGTTTTTAAGTAATTTGAAGGACAGAAGCTTCCAACCGGGGCGAGAAATTTTCGAAATATTAACCTTCAAAAACGCTTTGAAAACGCATTCTGGGCTTAAAATAGACAGGTACAGGTAATAATTTATTCGTTTCCCTAATTTTTTCCTAATTTTTATGTTCCTGTCTCCACCAAGAGGGTGTACGCACCGTGCACCCCTGGGTGCGCTACTGGTCAGATCATATCGGACGTACCGTTATGTTTTCAATAGGCTTGTCCGGTTCATCTTTCAGAAGTGAGGCCGTTGGGTTAATGTGTTTTTAAAAATATACATACAATGTAGTAATTAGCGTTTCTGCATGCATAGTACATATAGGCGATTTTTTGCAAATTTTCTAATACTGTGCCACTATAGGTTTCCTTTAATAATTTTTTTGCTAATGTTCATTTTTCGACTGCTTTCTTAGAGACTAATAAACACAGCTACGGCATAGGAAATAGAACCTTACAGAGGAATCAAATAATCTTTCAGTAGCCAAATGCGAGTTTCTCAATCCGAGCGGCTCGAACAAGGACCGGTCGGCTGTAGCAGCTTTAGAGAAGGCCATATCGGCTGGAAAACTGGGTCCTGGCACGATTGTGGTCTCACCAACTACTGGCAACAACGGCGTCAGTGTTGCCATGGCCTGCGCTGTCAAAGGTTATCGGTGCATTTTGGTCATGCCCGACAAACTGGGACCAGAGAAGGTATTCTACCACATTTATACTTTCGGTCGGTCGGTCGGTCGGTCGGTCGGTCGGTCGGTCGGTCGGTCGGTCGGTCGGTCGGTCGGTCGGTCGGTCGGTCGGTCGGTCGGTCGGTCGGTCGGTCGGTCGGTCGGTCGGTCGGTCGGTCGGTCGGTCGGTCGGTCGGTCGGTCGGTCGGTCGTTCGGTCGGTGGGTCGGTCGGTCGGTCGGTCGGTCGGTCGGTCGG
>JASANB010005198.1:0-7500 GCA_030248155.1 Sabatieria punctata | reverse complement strand
GAGGATAGAAAGGACAATAATTCGGGCAGGGATATGAGGTGTGTTTTTTCCGTTTTTTTTCCGAAAAAAAAAACGGTTTTTTTTCTATTGGTCGGAAAAAAAACATAAAAGCTTTGGAAAAAACTCGAAATGTAAAAAGTAACGCTAATTTGAGCTCGTTTTTTTCCGTTAACAAATGGACTTTTTCCGATGTATAATAGGCCATACTGACTCTAAACTGTTACCTTAACAATACAACGAGATTCGATTTTGGCATGATAAAAGCAAAATGCAAACTGCTGTGAGAAATTTGCAAATAATATTATTGATGGAACCTGTCAGGCTCTGCTTCATGCCTGTTTTTCTGATTTATATATCTATTTAACACCTGTATTTCTTGTTCTGAAATGACTGAGGAAGGCGCTAGAAAGCGTTAGAATCATAAAACCAGGCTAGGATACTCAGAACTTGAGCTGGAGTTTTTCCCGCGATTTCGAAAAAAAACCGAAAAAAACTAAAAAAACAGGCCGAGTTTTTTTCGGAAAAATATCCACCCCTGGTCTCGGGTATTGCTATCGGGGTAGACGGCCCCCTGCTCTGTTTGTGAGAAAGTTGTGTGAAAGAAAAGGCTAAAGACAATTTCAGAGGGCGTGGCATCCACAAAACGACCAAATGTCAGTCAGGTTGAGGCGACCGTTAGTTCAGTGGGACTCGCCACCCAAGTGTTCGAGCAGGACTATGGAGAGGACTAATGTTCTTGCCTTTCGGGTTCAGGTCGAGACCGCAGTGCTACTGAGTCTATTCTCCTAATAAGGCTAAAGCTACATGTAAGTAGCGCTGTCGGCTAAATGATAATGAACATGGTATAATATTATAAAAAAAATCAAGTTTTTTTGTTAAGTTTTAAGTTAAGAATGCCTTGTTCAGAACGCACTTGCGCACGGAACCCTGCTGGACCAGGTCCTAAGTTACAGTACATACGTACAGTAGTATACAGTACTCGTGCAAAATAATGGTTGTTTACTCCGTACAAGAGCACATGCAAAACTGCTATTAATTGCTTGCTTTTGGCTTTTCTTTTGTTTTGTTTAGTTTGGAGCTGGTATGACTGCTGTGCTGAGAAATCGGTTTGTTATACTAAAGACTCTTCTACAATTACGATCAAGACACAATAAGATTGATACTTTCCTTCCTTGACGAATAGAAAGGAAGCTAAAAAATTTCACTCTAATTCCTGACTTAAAAATGCCAGCATATAATATGTGAAAATTGAAAATATGCTTAGCTTTCCACCCAACTCTGAGCAAGCTACATTGTAATTAGTACGTACATTTTATTCTCGCTTATATGGGCCCTTCCCTTCCTCTTCTTCGACGATAATCGTTGCACTAACAAAGATTGACGGAACTATGCGTCTGTAGTGATTTCGTTTTCGTTCCTTTCCGTTTTTCTTCGTCCATGTGTTGTTGTGGATGATAAAGTTTATTTCCTTTGCATAAGTCTGCCATTTGAATGATTCATTAAAACACTCATGGATTCAGCACCAGTTTTCGTTGATTGGTGGTGCTACTTTGCTTACAAAGATATCCTGGTGCTTGTACGCATCTCAGGGACATGGCACAAGTAAAGAACTACTGTACATATGTTCGTGTTGTACTATGTATGTATTGACACTTTCTTATGGTGCTTTCGAACTTCGGTTGGTTCTTCTAAATGCTTCTTCCTTACCTGTTTTACGACGGCCACTCCTAACTGAATTAAATTGAATAAGGGCGCATCAAGATCTTCGGTAAAGATACGTACGTAGACACCGATTCCAAAGAAATCTAGTACTCGTCCAGTTGGCGGTGCGAAAGAAATGTTAGTGAAGGCAATGTTTCGGTCCTTCTGGCTCACATTGCTAGTTTTGATAGTGCGGAAGGTCTATAAAGCAACCTCGGCATTGAGTGCCGTTCGAGCTAGTCAGGATTGGACCTCCGTCGAGGCCATCAATCTTTCCGACGATTTCAAACAACTAGCCGAACACCTAAAGAAACAAAACGAATCGGCTGCCATCTTTATCTTCAACCAGTTCGCACTAGACATGGTGCTGAATTGGTGTTGCAATACGGAAAATATGAGAAGAGTGCATGCGAGGACCGTCTTCGTAACTTTGGATCAAGTCTCCAAGTCAACAATAACCCAACATTGGCCAACTATCAGACAGTTTCACTTCCTGCTCCCCGGTGCCAAGGTAAATACAGGGTGTCTCAAAAAAATGATCACATTTCTTTTTACTGCCATTTCCGTAAATTTTGACCAAATAGGCTGAAATTTGGACCATAGGTGCCAAAAGTCGGGCAATTTTATGTGTTAAAGTTTGGTGCACTAGGCTTGACTCAATCCCGAGAAATTTCAAAAAAAGTGAAATTTGGTAATTTCAATAGTGAAAGGCGGTCACCGAAAAATGGAAACATTTCCTTTTCCTATATCTTTTCTAATTTTTGACGGAATTGGATGAAATTTGGAGTGTAAACGCAGAAGTTCAGGGTAATTCGTGTGTAAAAAGTTGACGCATGAACTCCAACGCCATCGTTAGAGCTTAGGCGATAATGTAATGTAACGCTTTTCGGTGACCGGCTTTTGGTATTGAAATTACCAAATTTCACTTTTTTTGAAATTTCTCGAGAATTGGTCAAGCCTAGTGCACCAAATTTTAACACATAAAATTGCCCGAGTTTGGGCACCTATGGTCCACATTTCAGCCTATTTGGTCAAAATTTGCGGAAATGGCAGTGAAAAGAAATGTGATCATTTTTTCGGTGACCGGCTTTCACTATTGATTTAACAAATTTCACTTTTTTTTGAAATTTCTCGGGAATGAGTCAAGCCTAGTGCACCAAACTTTAACACATAAAATTGCCCGAGTTTTGGCACCTATGGTCCAAATTTCAGCCTATTTGGTCAAAATTTGCGGAAATGGCAGTAAAAAGAAATGTGATCATTTTTTTGAGACACCCTGTATATTATTTGCCACATTACATTCTCAATTATCATGTCAGACAACGCGCATAGCAGAGGGGGTTACGAAGAAAGACCTCGGTTTAGGGAAGAGAGGGGTCTCGGAACGAAACAAGGCGATTTTGGAGTACTGTAGGTTGTTCGAAATATCATGATAGCACAAAAGATCTGGTCGTTTTCCTTTCGTGACTGGGGAGAGCATTTTGCTTCTCAGTAGTATGGTAGGTGCGACGTTCGCGGTGCTGTTGCACAATTTATTTGGAAAACTTGAATACTGTAGGCTAGACAGTCTTTTCATAGATGGCCGACAGTCTATGTACACCAGGCCTGGTCGGTTTTTTCCTCGTTTTTTCAAATTATACAAAATATTTTTTTTTTTTACTAGGGGCTCGGAAAAAAATAAAATTCGCAAAAACTCAAGCAAGTTTTTAAAGGAAATAGGCACAAGCCTTACAAGCATTTCCATGGCATATCTTAGCTGTTTGTGGTAAAAAATACCGGTACACTTTTCAGGCAACATTTATTATTGTATTTTTGTTGTTTTAAAATCAAATTACTACTCTAAAGATTAAATTAGTGCATTTTGTAATAAAACTCACGCGATTTCGTTGAATTCTGCAATAAAAAGCGATTGTTGAAAGTTTTTCCCTGTCTTCTTGCAAAATAACTTTTGGAAAAAAGCCGGCTTGAGTTTTTTCCGGAAAACAAACAGCCCCGGTGTACACAAATTCCAATTTCTGCCGCTATAAACTAAAGCTACTACTATAAACACAATTTTAGTAAACATTTACTACTATAAACTAGTTTCCCTTTGGTTGTATCTTTTACATCTCAGCATCCTCCGGCCCAAAGCCCCACTAGGAACCATTCTCGACTGGAAACCCCTTCTATTCTTGGCCGCTGCCGAACTTGAGACCGGTCTGTTCGAGGACTGTTCGCTGAGGAAAGGTTCTTCGGTCGAGTCGATCCGTTGCGAGGATGTTGCAGGGGAGGCAGAGGACACCAAGTTGAACAGCTTCAGGCGACTACACGACTTGGACCGGCGCTCGAGTATAGGCGAGGCGCTGGCACTGACCGTCTCTCTAGTCTGTGCGAACAGAGCAGAGGCTGAGTTGATGCGGATTTCTACTTGCTTCCTCAGTCGACCACCAACGGCGTTGGCCAGAGAGACGGCCGCCGATCCGGTCTGCTCGAGACGGAGCCGGAGACACGGACAGACCGGACGGAGCAGCAGTCTCAGCTGGTTGCGGTATCGGGTGGAGAAGTTGTAATAGAAGAGCACGCTGACCGTCGAATTGGTCACGGCCAGGATGTTGTTTAGGTCGCTGACCGCAGCTCCCTGGTTAGACTCGAACCATTTCGGATTCCACAGTTCCACCACGATTAGCGCGAATGACAAGCCGTAACAGCAGAGGAAGGCTAAACCACAGCCCTCAGCTCAAGCCCGGTTCACACTGTGGTGAATTTAAAATTAAGAGTCAATCTCTGGTCAGAGCTAGTCTTGGCCTTTTGCCCTATTCAGACCTTGAATTGAAACTTTGGCCTAGAGCGCTGTAGTTTATAAGCCATTAATCTGCAGCTCAAAAATAGCCACAATAATCTGAAAAAAAAACCGGCATTAGGGGGTACCAGATGAGCTAGATGGTCCGAAAGGGGTTGAGCAAATTTTTTCCTAAAATTGTAAGTTTCTTAAACTAGTGTAAAAAAAGAACTCCAAAACGCCCGATTGAGCGAAAAATTCCATTTCAAAGGCTTAGCGCACAGTGAAACAAATGCGAAAAAAGCGATTTTCAGCCATTCGAAGTTATTTTTTTTCAAAACCTTGGGTCTTAGGCTAACCTAATTGGCACGTAGCTTAAAAATCTATCTGTAGCTTAAAAACGCGCTACAATAATCTGAAATAAAACACCAGCAGACGAGCTAGAGTGGCCGAAAGGGGAAAGAAAAAATAATTTTGGACCAAAAAATAAAAAAACTCGAAAAGTTAACTAAAACTCCCGGTTTGAAGTCCCCAACTTCGTTACTAAGAAAGAAATTCGATCCCAAAATTTTGTTCCCATAAGTTAAAACAAGCCGCTTTTCAGACGGCTATATCTTTGGACTGAAGGGTCAAATCGGGAATTCCTTTTAAGGCAATTTATAGCTGATCAATATGTAGTAGTGTGCCAAGTTACAGAGCTCTACAAACCAATGTCTCATTTTTGGGTCTGACTACTGAAACTCGATTGAGCCAGAGACCGATTCTTAAGTGCTAAGAACTATGAACGAACTAAAAATCTGGAATAAGATAAAGAACTAGAACTAGTCTCTGGTAGAAAGGTCTGATCAACATTCTTGGTTTAAAACAGTTTCCATGGCCTAAAAACACGCGCACGGTAGCAAATCCTAAGTTCATGAACTAAAAAAGTTGAGCTTAGGTCAACACTCCCTTAGTTCTTAGTTCACGGCAGTGTAAACCGGGCTTAATATTTTACACTTGCATTGAGAGGTAAACGCCATACACCCTCAGGCCGAAAACAGTTTAGGGAATCCCGAAGCGAAAGTACTATTAATTTAGCAGCTCAATTACTGTACTCACAATAGGTTCAGAAATCGATATTTACAATGAAAATAATTAGCTTTTTTAAAATTATTGGCTCAGAAATTAAAAATTGTAGCTTGTTCATACTGGACTTTAGCGTTTCCGGCTGTTATTGAAGATCCAAAGTGTTTTTCGAAGTCTTTTGTAATTTTATGTTTGTTTTTAGCTGTTAACGTACTAACGTACATTGTGAGAGCCGATGTTTCTAGGAATCGACTTTACTCCACTAACCTCCAGACAAATCTAAAACTTTTTGTCTCCGATTTGGCTAAAATTGTGTATTTCGGTATAATTTGACATAAAAAGTTGCTTTTTTATCGCCTTTCCTGGCTGTTTTTGTGAGACTCAACTTTTCGATCCAACCTCAGCTCTTGGCTAATACACATGCTCGGGAACCGGAATAGGAGCACTTCAACGTGCGGATCGCAAGTATAGAATCAGACAGGCGATCTTTCAAACGATATGCCATACGAATGGACCATACGAACTCGAATGGATTCCAGACGAACATTTTTCGAACCTTTCTGGACTGGACCATATTTGATCCGCGCAGGTTCAATTTTTTTTAAGGTATATTATTTCATGAAAATGGAGCGCTTATCTTTTTGCTATCGAAAAATAAAAATAAAAATGTACCGCAAACACAACCTGGTCAGATTTGAACCAAATTCGGAGATTTATTTGTTCATTCACACACATTCTTTGAATTAATTGTATTTGAACACATTCTTTTTTAATCGGATGTGAACCCATACTTGACAAAACTAAAAGCTCCAGTACGGAAGTTCCAATTACAATTGAAGCGTTCAGTCAAACGAAGAAATGTCTCGGTGCACTTTTTGAAAAAACCCGAGTTGCTAGTAAACGGCAAAGGAATCCATAAGTAAGTACAGACATGTTCAATAAAAATTATTTCATCTGAAAACATTCTATGTCATTCCGGGTTATAAGCCGAGAGCTGAGAGTGGGTCGAAAATTGAGTCTTACAAAAACGGCTGGCAACGTGATAAAGCAAATTTTTCTGACAAATTCTACTAAATTTCAAAATTTTAGCCAAATCGGAGTCAAAAAGTTTCTCCACCCCCAACCTGACTTAGGCCTAGAACTTGGATGAGGACCCCGAGACGACTTTTCCGCCCATTCTGTTTTTTTTCTGTCAAGTAATTTTTCGACGAAAATTTTGAATTTTTTGCAATTTCAGACCCAAAACCTTTAAATCACTATATCTAAAAAGGGAACTTTTTAGCTGCATTTCGGCCCAAATTCGCGATTTTTACCGTTTTTTAGCCGAAAAATTGCGATTTTTGGCGTTTTTAGTGTCCAACGCCCTCCCAAATTTGGGCTCATATCCCCCGGCCGGCGTCAGACCCCCAACCCCTTCCCTCTTCGGCGATGACCGGTTGCATGTTGAGCTTGCTAGTCAGCGAAGTGAGGGTTCACCTGCCACAACGAAGAGCACATTCGACTCGGTGCGATGGCTCGATTCTACACTGCAACCCAACTGAGCGTCTGAAAGTTGCGGCACGTCATCGAGTATATGATTGTGCAGTTACCGACTAACAGAATGGGGAACGGCGGACCGGGGAAGATGGGGAGATGGCCGACTGTACAGTACCAGAACTGGTAGATACTGTTGTTTCGCAGCAACAGTTGGGGCGAGAAAAAAAAGCGGTCCAGCTCAAACTCCCAAAACTTGGGCAGATTGACTGCTACGGCTAGGACTACTGTGGCACCAATCGCTATCAATGCCCCCCCCCCGATAATAGCTCCAGATAATTTCGTAGTACCTATAGTAGACGCCTTACAGCGATCATGATTGAATTTTTAAAAGCCCTTTTTGCATCAATCAAACAGACAGTGCTGCTAGCCACAAAATCGGATTTCCAACTAAAGAAAAAGAAGTCTTTCACTGAAAGAATCGGTTTTCAACCGAAACTTTG
>JASANB010005197.1:0-58891 GCA_030248155.1 Sabatieria punctata | reverse complement strand
CAGTGTCAATCGCGTCCCAGATCCAACCCAACGCACCTCAGACGTTTTACGAGGAGGCCAGTGCGCGCAGTCCCCGCTTCTCAGGAAGTAGGTTGGACTGGCACCTAACCACCACACTCGTACAATAGTCAGGGGTTTATCGTACCGTTCAGCACCCGAAGGTAGGAAGAAAAATAATAGGCTTTCTGTAAATTTCATTATGATTTTTGAAAGTCAATCTTTCCCCATATGCACTGGTTGAGCCAAAATTTCCCGCGCACCCTTTTGCAACTCCTGAGTACGTCACTGTCAATACCATATTAGTGAATAAATGGGTGACTGTAGAAATAAACAAGAACTTACGGACACACTCGTGGGCGTTGTCAGCAGTGGCGCGTCCCCGTGGTCTGTCGTAGTGGAAGGGCTTGCACTTGTGACAGTCGGGCCCGGCGGTGTTGTGCTTGCAGTCGCAGGTGTACTTTCCGTACTTGTCGAAGATGCAGCGACTAGCGTGACCGTTGCACTTGCATCTGCCGCCGACAGCCAAATCGGCCATGCTGTAGAAGGAGTGTTCCTTAACCTGTTCGAGGTTGTGTCCCTCTCCCCCAGAGGAGAGTCCGTATTGAAGGGTCAGTCTGTTCGACACACGCAGTCGGTTGAAGACGATCCGCACGTCGGTGGCGGTCACCCAGTCTTGCAGCACGGGCGAATGCTCGAAGTCGAAGCTGGACGGCCGACCCTCGAGAGTGGCGAAAGCGACGCGGTCGCCGCGCAACGGCGCCACGCTGTGTGCGTCGGAGCAGAGCGCCTCTTGCTCGTTGTGCTTGGAGATGGGCACGTTCGGGTTCTTGTTGTACATCTTCTCGCACTGACTAGAAGTAGAACTGGAACGGGATCCACGAGCGACCGAAGTCCATGCTCTTGTAGAGCGCCATCGAGTCCGGGCGCTGGTTGCAGAACTGGAGACTGACGTAGGTGATTTCGTACTTCTTGCCCAAGGACAGAGTCAGTGTGACGTTGTTGGGGTACTGAGAGTTGGCTCGGACACCCAGCAAGTGAGATTCTGCGGGTTGTTGAGATCGGTGAGCAGAGAGCCGGGGTGTTCCAGTCCTTCCCGATTGGAGTCGCAGCTCTGACACTCCTCCTTGACGCGACCTTTGCTGTCCTCACGCAGAATGCAGTACCTGACAAAAAGACATCTATTTGCAGATTTGTCGAGAGCTGTTTGCTAATGGCAATTGAAACAAGCCGGGTGACGCCGCGAGTCAAAATATGATAGTCAGCCTTAAAAACGCAAGGCGCGCTTTGGCCGCCGCAGCTTTTTGCGGTCGACCGCGACTACATAAATATTAGGCTTTCTATATGTTAAATGTCAATATTAACAGTGTAATAAAGGGCGCCGACGCCTGCTAAAACCCTGCCACCCAATATCCTTTTCTCCGGCCAGCTGAAACAAAAAGTCTACCAACCTGTCCGGGTGCTTTATTCCACAGGTGCTTGAAGACACCACCGGCTTGCCAAAAGCGGCGTTGATAAAATCGGGCACGCACCGCACTGCTCTGCCTTGCTCGTCGTAACAAGGGTCCTTTTCCGGTTTCTTCATGCTGAACATGCTGAAGTAGGCAGCCCGGCTGCCAGCAACCACAGCCAGCAGCAACAACCAGCAGAGCTGATTCGCAGCCATTCTGAGGCCAAAAAACGACGGCTACATCAAAGTTTAGCAGACCGGCTATTTAATTGATTGATGATGGATAGCAGTAAAACCAAGGAACACTAGCACGTGGCTCGCAATGTACAGTACTGACGGCCGGTCGTCGCTGTCAGTGACGAGAGCGCCGGCCGCTTGCACCAATCAGCGTCGAGCAGCGGAAGCGCCGACAGGCGGCGACGCGTGGAAACACCAGGCCGGCATTTTGTCTCGAGTGGTAGACCCGCTGGGCTCGAGAGGCGAGATGATAATAAGCAGAGCCCAGAGGACACCTGCTAAATCGGTCGGTTTTGTCTGCGAGTGACAAGGCGATGACGCATTCTTGACACGATTTAGCTCAAAATGCCTGCCCAAAACACGGCCTCTGGGGCCTGGGTCAAGGTCCGTGGACCGTGAACCAAACAGATTAATTGGAGGGATCAGAGGAGACACGCGCCTAGGGCCCACAACAAACAAAACTGAAATGCTGGCGAGACGGTCATGCGCCGCGTTTGACAAAAAATGGCCACAAAACACCTTTAGAGGTGAGCGTTTACTCGGCTACAAAAAATTATAGTTCAGAACAAAAATCAGCAGCAACGGTTAAAATACAATCGAACATCAGTCACTGACCGATCGGTTCTTGATAGTTGGCCTGCACCGACACAAAGTAATCGTCGAAATAGTGATACAAATACTCAAAAGTCGGTCTGTGGTCGGCAGTCAAGGCCCAGCAGCAAGTCATCAAATCGTAGATCGGCTCCGGACACTGCGGCGGACAGGAGTTGCAGGGCTTGGGACAGTTTTTGTTTCCACAGCTCAAGCTTCTTTCCATACTTTCGATAACTTCGCGATTAGTCATTGCTGTAAAAATGTGCAGGTTTACGAAAATGCGTCCCAATAAACAACAAAGTTGCACCCGGATATGGTTGTTGGCCGTTGGTTATTATCTCATAGATTAGGACGCCGTACGACCAGACGTCCGACTTTATGGTGAAATTGCCGAACATGGCTGCTTCCGGAGCCGTCCACTTAATTGGAAACTTGGCGCCTACAAAATGCACTGTCTAAGCAACAGGAATAAAGTTGCTTCCCAGCCAAGACAAGAACCTGCGCTGGCGTCGTAGGCATCCTGATCAAGGAGAACGCGTGCTAAGCCAAAGTCGGCGATTTTGACCAGTGGAATGCCAGAAAATTCTTCACCAACTAGCACATTTCTGGCTGCCAAATCTCGGTGCACCAGTCGTTTGCTCTTCTCCAGATAGAACATGCCATTAGCAATCTGAATCAATTCTATTACAGTATACAATGTAGATAAGCATGTCCCATCCCATAAGCATTTTTTGAATTCCCTGAAAAATTGGAATTTCCGTGGACAACCCTGATTCTTAGTTTTTGTTTCACAAAACCAGCACCAGTTGGAATTTTTGCACCAAACTTGCATTATGTAGCCATTTGTTTTGTTAAGTTTTCTGAAAATTTGAGCGAAACGCATAAATAACTGACCGAGAACAGACCGTTTGAGTGAAGGTCAATAAAGTGATGTGACATTTTCTATCTGTACATAATCTTTGTCTATGTTTCCAGACGTCACACTTCTAACCCTGTTAACAGATCTTTCTGGAAAACCCACTTGAGCACAGACGTCGACCCGAGCTCGCAAGTCCATATTATGCCCGTCACCGGTTCTCAAGTACTCCAGAAGACTGCCGTTCTTCATGAACTCAGTGACAATATAAAACGGTTCTTCTTTGGTGCAAACGGCGTACAGTTTAACTAGGTTTGTATGGCAGCATTCCTTCATGATGGCTGCTTCACGCAAAAACGCATCCGGTGACATGCTGCCTGGCTTCAGCGTTTTTATTGCCACCTCAACAAAGTCCCGCCATTTTCCTGAAAGTCCAACTGCTCATGCACCACGTAATTTTGTACCGTACGTATTATATAAGCCATCGGCACGAAGGCTTTATATGTCTGGCAATATCAAAAGATTATCGAACTGGGTTTCAGTTGGCTTTCTCAAATTTCAAGACTTTTAGTCTGCTTTTTAATTTTTAGTTATTCTTAGTTTCAGTCCCAGAGACGCTCATCCGAAAAAAATACCGGCTTTGGTTCTTAATCGTTTCTATCATTTTATTAACCCTTCTACCGATCATTCCTTTTAACAGAGCTGGTTTGTATGGCTTTCAGATCAATGGTGTATCCAGAATTATGAAAAAGAGGTGTAAAATTTCGAAGTTGCCAGGGGAAGAAGATTTTGAAACAGGCTAGGAATGATATGAATGAAACAACAAACTAATTAAGGGTAATCTAAAAAATCTCCAGAATGGTCAGACTGTCATTGTTGTGGCATTACTTTTAGTGCCTTACCTTGCCAAACCTCGCCAAAGTTACCACCCCCGAGTTTACGTTTCAACTGCAATTGGCTGCGTGGAATTTCCCAATTCTTCTGTGTTTCGGAAGAGAGGTCGGTTCGGGTGGGAGTGCTATTCACCATGGGAGCCGCGAATGTCAGCATGGTGCATAGGCCATCTGCGGATCCTGCAAGTGTGGAAGGTTCGTATATCGCACAGACCGAAGCCGGTCTATAAAACTGTAGCGTACTGCTATAGTAATAAACTAATTCGTTTAAACTGCCGAATGTACGTCTCGTTGTGACGTAAAAAGCGCCGTCTCCCGTTCGCTTAATCTTGTAATGTCGTACGTTCCATTTCTGGCCTTCAGCATCGCGAATCGTTATTGCATACTCGTCTAAACACATACCAAAATATGCTGACAAGTTTATAGGACGCATGAGTTGGCAACCTGAGTTTTGTTCGCGTTCTCGCACTAGAAACGTTCCCTTGGGCAGGTCACCTCGAAGCACTAAATGTTCTGCGCGAGAACGGGAAATTCTGCCCGCAAACCATCTGAAAATTATAATCGACGTCAGACCTGTAATTAGCGGCCGATCTATAAATTTTTATGCGCTCGACTAGATCATCGTGGTACCATCAGTGTCAGTACGCACGTTACGAGAAGCAGCTTACCCTGCTGACCAGACCACCATACTGAAAACCTCAATAAAATAACCGCTAAATCATAAGAATTCTGAGTCATCATAAAGGTGGATTATTTCTATTCTTCCAAGCCCTTTAACCGTCAAACCGAGTCTATTGAAGAAAACATGCCCTTATCTTCAGTATGTCAAGGTACTTACCTACAATATTCTTAATTACTGTACGTAACGCAATTGAGGCAGGGCAAACCAGCTCTCACTTTGATTCTGCGTTTGTTGATTGATTTCCGCACCTAACTAACATGTTGATTCTGAGTTCTGAGAGTCCAGGCAGCGAACTTCAAGGTGTCCGAATAAAAAGTGCCCCCAGAAAGAATAGCTGCTGTGCTGCTAGGAACGGTGTTGAAAGAGGCTGCCATTATTCTCAAGAAACAGATTAAATGTTATTTTTGCTTCCTTTTTTTAAGCCATCGTGCTACGTACTTATTTGCTTCAAAGGCTTTTTGCGCATTAGAATGCTACTGGTACAGTATCTACTCCGTTAATCCTCAATTAACGAATCGTTCGATTTGGTTATTTGACAATATACTGTGTAAAGGGTTGGTTGCCTCTTCCTATATTAAATTTACGGTATGAACTGAGTATTCCCGTTGATATGTACAGTACAATGTACGTATAGTAAAAATAGAATTACTCTTGGGTCTCGTGACTAGCTTCAGAGGCTACGTAGTTTCGGGGCACGTATCCATATGTTCCATGTTTCAAGTGCTGCACATACCACCAGTCGTCGTTACTAAAAAGTGATAATTGTTAACGTTTTGACAGTCATTTTCTATGAATTTCTCACTATGTTAAACCAGTCAGAAAATCCGGCTAATTATTTTTCTTATAAAGTGCAAAATTTCGAGAAATCCATCAACCAAAAAACCCAAACCAACGATATAAGCGAACTTTTTAATAACTGTACAGTATACGCTTAGAGTAGTGATGCAAAAATTAATTTTTCAGTTGTAATTGAAATTCGCATAATTTATATTTCAATTCAATTAATTATTTTAATTGGAATTCAACAGCTAGACCATAGTTTAATTGTAATATAATTGAAATTCATTTGGAATTTCCCATGTTGTTGCACCTTTTTGTCATTTCAGACTAGAAGTAGCCAACTAAATTATTTTTTCAATTATATTTTCAATTGGAAAAATATCTGAAAAAATTGCTTAATTGAAATTTTCCGCTTTTCGATAAATTAATTGAAAATATTATTTGTAATTTAAAAATAATAGAAAACCATTTCAATCAATTTAATTTAATTTAAATTAAAGACTGAGTCCATGATTTAATTGTAATTGAAGAGTCTTGTTGCTGAGTAAATTATAATTACAATTTTAATAATATTTTTTAGAAATTTGGTAAGTAAATTGTATTTTTAATTAAATTACAAGTGAATTTCTGCCTTAAGTAAATAATAAGTATAACTTTAATTATATTTTTTTATAAATTTACTAATACAGATAAATTGTTTGGTAAGTAAATTATAATTAAATTATATTTCAAATAAATTTACTTAGCAACAGTACTGAAGAGTCCATAATTTAATTGTAATTGGATTGAAATGAAAATTCCATAAGAGGCCGTCCTTAAATTTCGAGGTTCAATTAGGGGGGTGGGTTTTGGAGCAAAATCCTCACCTACATACAGTGTACGTAGCTTCGGAGGAGTGGGGGGAAAGCAGCAGAAAATTTCGAAACTTATTTTATTACTGTGATTTTTTATCTGATTTGTAGTGACACACAATAAAAACTGTGCAATTTGGGTTACTATAACTTTGATTTTTGCAGCAGAATGATACCAAGCAAGGAAGAGTATTCAGTATATCTACACCGTATTCTGGCAACACTTACACTTAACGAACAAGTAGAACACATATTTTCGGAGCACGACGTTTTATTAGGCCAAGAAGCAAGAAGTTGAGATGAAAAATAAATAAAAAATAATAATGAAAGGAAGAAAGAAGAGCTATTAAACATGTTAACCTGTTTAGCCCTATCCAAGTATGAAAAGGCTCAATTGATTGCGTGTAATATGCGACTGGCATAATTCATTGCTCAAACGCTCAACTCCTCCGTTGTTTCTGATGAAAAAATCTTTTTTTCTTTTTTTCCTTGCTTTTCACTTTAATCAGCCAGCCACAGCGGAAGATCGGCGGCGTAGTTTACAATTAAATGTTTTTCGTGTCAAGATAAAACCTACCACAGCGGAAAGAGTGATTCGTGTTCAGAGATGACAAGTGTAACTTGTGCAGGGTTTACGTACAGTAGCTTAACCGAGTGAATGGACCGAATGAACGAATGAAATGAAAAAAATGGATGAAAAATGTTTTAGTGGGGGGTGAGCCGCTGAACGTTTTAGGGGTGGGGCTAAAATATAGCATTTTTAGTTTAAAAATTTATGGACGGCCCCTAATCTTACGTCTCTAGCTTAGAGTATCTTTTTATAAGCAGAATTACGTACCTGCTGTCCATAAGAAGCATGTGATCTCCTTTGTGAAAACTGAGATCTCCTTCCGAATTAGACTCGTATTGATACAAAGCCACTAACACTACATCTGAAAATATAATCCTGTTTGTTTCGGACATATCTTCGTATCGTACCTACTGTATGTACGCACTAAAATATGTAGTCTGTCGCTCGTTTCAGGCACTCACCTCAAAGCATTTTGCGGTTGTGGCCAAACTATTTATAAATGTTATTCTAGTTAGAGGATTGTTCGGAAAGTTTGTACATATTAAACAAAACCTGTTCAAAAAACCAGCTTTACTGACAAAATGGGTGGATAGCCAATAAACTCGCTATGTACTTATTAATTCCTGCTACAGGTCGCAACAGCTTGTAGGCCTTTTTCTGATTCATTGTGGCAGCTGACGCTACTGTGCAATTTCAGAATTTGTTGCTGTTGAATACGTATGTATACGCCTCTGTAGGCAGTTTGTGTATACGTGGGTACAATGGGGGTAAACTTTTAAGCAACTGTGAAAAATTCAGTTCTTTCGAATGGAAAGACGATAGTATTACGAAAAAATTGTCTTCCCATCGACAGAACTTGCTCTGCTGTCGGATTAAATTTACACCACAGTCTGTTCGCCTCAAGTCTGTTGGCACGTTCTGCGCCAAGTTTCGAAGACATCCTTGGCTGAACAACTGTGAAATTGACCGACATCACTTTGGGTTTTGTTTTTGTTTTTGTTAGGTGTTAGTATTCTCAAAACTTCGCCATTACAACCGTACCATTAAATTCCCCAGAGGACTCAGGCCTATCATAGTAGGTAAACACGTTTCGCTTCGATACTGTATATTTCCTCTTTCCTGCATCTTACAACAGGGTATCCCAAAAGTGTACCTACAAAGGCAATTGAGCGGATTGTCTGATCAGGCTGAAATTTGGCAGTACTGTAGTATCTGGTCTCCACAACATTTCTGTCGTGTTGCTTCTTTATTTCAGTCCTGAACCAGAGGCCAGCACAGTTGGCATAGTGGTTTAGGCCGCAAAGCCACTGTGTGCGTGCTCGCACGTTCATTCATTCGACAGGGCAAGTTCTTGTCGCAAAGAGTTGGTTGTCGGCACAAAGCCCAACCCAACCAAGGCCACCGAAAGCTGGTGACAGCTAGTAGGTAAAATGGGAATCGACTTGATCTGCCGTTGCACCTGGAAAGAAAAACCCACATCTTATGCGGCGATATCTAACGGGTTTCCCTTGTCTAACAGCTGCTGTGAATATGGTATGGGATCAAAGTTTAAAAACTTCGACAACCGCGGGTCGATTGAAGTGAAATTTTCAACAGGATTGCTTCTAAGATTAAATGTTTGGATGAGAAGACAGATACACTCTAGGAGCGCAGTGTAGAAACTTTCAATTTATAAGCTTAACCTTTTTTAATGGCATGCTAAGCTTATTGTGTAAGGAAAACCGTGTTTTTGCTCATTCGTTCTTCGTTGTTATTTTCGGAATAAACTTAACTAAACATCTAAAATTTTAACACAAAACTATGAGACCGAATGCAACATTACTGCAAAATTTCAGGCAAATCGAACAATTCAATCGAGAGCAGTAACAACTCTTTTCGGTATACTTTTTGAGACCCTGTTTACTTGTGCTTCCAAATCTGTGCTAAAGTGCCACCTACTAACATCGATGCTCTGTGAATTTCTGAGAGTTCAACAAAATATAAAAATGCAGGGATAGTTCCCAGCTATAGCACCTCTGAGTACCCAAAAACTCGAATGGACCCTTAAAAACTTTGGAACGCAATAAACACCTTCATTTCTTCTCCTTCCTTCACTGGTAGTGGTAAACATTTTTTTATCTCTCAGGAATTTTAAATCTTAGCTCAACTATTTTAACAGGCAGTTCATGAAAAAGTCGAATCTTCGCTACAAACAACAAGTTCAGTCCAAAGATGACCTTCTTGTTCATGCTTACGTATAGCAAAGATGTCAACTCATTAAATGCTAATTTTTGGACCAGTTGTCGCCATCTGAAGAAAGGTCAACTCATTTTGGACTGACACGACCCAGGTTTTGAGCTGTTTCCTCAAGAATTGAGTATTGATTTTAGCAAATTTATATTTAATTCATATCAAATAACAAATTTGTACCAAATTAAATTTCAGAATTTGGGTACAAAGCAAATTAATAGCAAGTTATTTTCTTCTGAAGGTTGAGCAAACAATTTAATAGTTATTTAATTTCAAAATAAATTTACTCGGAATAGACCTAATTCGTAGTACTACAAACTACTAACTACAAACTACATATTTTCGGCGATTATGACGTCATCACGACTACAAATTAACTAAGACTACATATTATTTTAGCTGACTACAAATTGACTACAAACTAACTACCTTTTCATAATTTGCGAATTTGTAGTCAATTTGTAGTCATTTTTCTTGGAAATTTCCCGACTTTTTAATGTAGTTTTATAAAAATTGAGTTCCCAATCGGCCTTTGAGCTTATGATAAGCTTACCACATACCAAGAAGGAAGCTATTTTTATGTAAAGTGTTAGAAACATCGTTTTTTTCAATTTTCCCGCTTGTTTACCCCTGTACAATTTTTAAAAAGGTGACCACATGATTGACTTTTGCATATTCGTTCGTGTTTTCTTCTTGTCTTACTTTTTAAAAAATATCTCATTCTATTTTTTTAAAAAGTACCAGATGTTCAGGATGGAATTCTATTAAACATTGTATTCCGTCTGTTTATTTCCAGAAATATTATTAGAAAAGGTGATTTTTTCAGAGAAAAAACAATTAACAGGCTTCCGGTCATTATTTTTGCAAAGCATTTCTATGACTGATTGTTCATTTGGATAAAATTTGCAATAATATCGAAATTCCAACGTTTGGTAACCTGAGTACAAATTGACTACAAACTAAAACTACATATTTTTTGAACGTGAATTTGACAACTACAAACTAAGACTACAAATCATTTTCGCGAAAATTTTTAACTACAAACTAAGACTACAAATTGAAATTCTCTGAGGAAATAGGTCTAACTCGGAAACACAATTTGGGAGCTTAAGGGCAAAAATCGTCAAAAGCGCGATTTTTGAAGGGCCGTAATTTTGGTTGTAGGGCAGCCAGAGAAAATCGGATAGCAAATACTTCCATGACTTTTTGTGGTCTGCATTGCCTGAACGTTACAAGTGTCTGGGCCGAATTTGAAAAATCAGCTGTACTGTACAGACAAAGGTTCGACTTTTTCATGGACTGGCTCTTAATTTCTAACAGTGCAAAACAAAACATAGAAAATAAAAATCTAAACTTCCAGGAAACAAATGAGTTTTTGGCTCAGAAACCGGTTCTAAGGATATTTTTCTCTCTTTTCTCATTTCCTATTTTTTAAAAATCTAACGTATAACCTTGATTATTAACTCACTTTGCGCCGCACGGAGTGACCCACTAGATGATGATCTAGCAGGAGGAACAGGCACTTGAAGTTGCTCTGGGTTCTTTTGTTCCTGGGGCTCCGTAGTAGGGCTGATTACAGCCGTAACAGTCTTTACCGGCAGTGGTGCAGCTTCATTTGTTTGTCTGAGTCGCAGTACAGCTCTCTTCAGTTCGTCTTGATCCAGTGTGTTGGGAGAAGCTAAGGGAGGCTCCAGTACTTTATTACTATTCACCATGCTCTCTGGTCGCGATCGGGTCGGCTCAATCGAGGTGCCTGGTCCTTCCGCCGATCCACTTTGGTGCTTGAGTGCTTGCAATCGCTGACAACACTGACCCATGGCGCTTTAGGAATACCTCAGCATTAGAGCGCACCAGTCGCTGTATCATGTGCCTTCAGTATGTGCGTACACATTATGTGGCAGAGATAGGCGCTTGCTTGGCCGCGCCTTTTGATAAACGCTTTGGCTCAACGCTTACATATTTTTACGCAAATAGTTTGGTTGACAGCAGGGGTTAACAGTTAACAGCCTTTGACCATACATGTAACAGGGGTTCCGTGGGGTCTACTCCTACCAGAATTAAGCCAGACCCCCCCCGATCGGGGACCCATGAGACGATTTTTCCGACACCCTCCGATTTTCCTGGTAGGTAATTTTTTGAGTACATGTTTACAATTTTTTTTAGAATTTCAGACAAAAATTGCTAAAATCGCCTGTAAATAGGCCTAATTCGTAGTACTACAAAGTACAGTACTTACAAACTACATATTTTCGGCGATTATGACGTCATCAAGAGTACAAATTAACTAAGACTACATAATATTATGGCAATTACTACAAACTGACTACAAACTACTTTTTTATAATTTGCTAGTTTGTAGTCAATCTGTAGTCATTTTTCTTGGAAATTTTCCGATTTTTAATGTAATTTTATATAAATTCAGTCCCCAGTCGGCCTTTGAGCTGTCTTGAGCTTATGATAAGCTTACCAAATACCAAGAACGAAGCTATTTTTTATGTAAGTGTTAGAAAGCTCGTTTTTCCAACTTTCCCGCCCTTTTACCTGTATAAATTTTCAAAGAAAGGTGACCACTTGATTAGGGATGCAACCGAAGTTCGGTATGAACCGAATAATTCGGTTACTAGTGCTATTCGAATTCGGTCTTCGAATTCGGTATTTTTCAAACCGAATAATACCGAATATTGTAAAACCGTTAAAATTGCACTGTTTTGCTTAAATTTGTGCAGAAATCACCGAGATATTTCTCTTTTACATCTCTCTGTTCATTTACTATGCTAAATTTTTGGCAAACAAAACAATGACTATTCATACAAAGAGTTAACGAACTTCAAGGTAAGGTAAAGCAACAACTTTTCGGCCTTTTCAGTTCCAGTAGACTACGTTGTTAGCTTTCCACTTCTTCACCTAAGCGTTTGTTTTATGTGCCAATTATTTATACATCCCACCTATCTTTTCAAACGATTCATCCATAAGTTGTATGTCTAAGCTGCCAGCGCCAGTGCTTAAGTACTGGAAGGAAGCTCCCTTCCTCCAACTTTCTGTATGCGTCTTTGCGATTCGCGCGTAAATATCCTCCTGTTATCCGCCACATGGCGGATAATTGAGAAGGCCCTTTCGCCCAACCCGCTGTCAAACCCAACTTTTAGCTTCGGTTTTAGGCTTAGGCTTAGGTTCAGAGTTATAGGCTAGAGGCAAGTTTTTTTATGATGTTCCATGTGGTGGATAATAGGGGGATATATAAGGAAAGTGTCTTTGTGCTGTGACTTCACATACGTAATTAATCAGAGCACTTGTGGCCTGATTCGCGCCTCTTGAAATTGTTTGCGTGTAAATCTTGCACTGGTCCTTGGCGTCAGCAGGGATGACGGTAAAGAACGACCAAATAGGGCTTGTTTTAGTTAGAGGCATTGCTAAATCTATAGCATTCAAACAATACGCCACTCTACAGCTGTTTTAGCATCAAAAAGTTTAGCAAAAAACAAGACAAGTAGTAAGCTCCGGTACGCTGGCGGGGGTAGTGACGTCACGGCCTCTCCCAGACCGCGAATTTCAAAATTACTTTTGCACCAGCGGGGGTCGAACCTTTAATCTTTTGCTTCAGAGTCCAACGCTCTAACATCTGAGCCACACTATCAGTTAGAGTTAAATGTCTAAACGGTCTATATGTGTGTTGATGTCTGCCCCCCTCAGAATTTTGAAGTTGTGGCAGAGAATTTTAGTAAGAAAGAACTACGTCTCCTTAGAAATAGGGTTTGATTTTAGCGGGAAATTCAAATTGCCCCCCCTCAGAATTTTGAAGTTGTGGCAGAGAATTTTAGTAAGAAAAAACTACGTCACTGCCCCCCTCAGAAATAGGGTTTGATTTTAGCGGGAAATTCAAATTGCCCCCCTCAGAATTTTGCCAGGAAAATTGCTAGATTTTAGCACACCCCAGCCAGATTACATCACTGCCCCCCTCAGAATTTGAGGCTTGATTTTGGTTGGGAAATTTGGTAGTGGAGAATTTGGTTGGGCATTTTTGGTTGCGAAATTTGGTTGGGAAATTTGGTGGTTGAGAATTTGGTTGTGAAATTTGGTGGTTGAGAATTTGGTTGGGCATTTTTGTTTGCGAAATTTGGTTGGGAAATTTGGTGGTTGAGAATTTGGTGTAGTAAAGCAGTACTTACCAATTTCAGCAAAATCACCTGTCGGATGTGAGACTGTGTATAAATGTCAGTTTCACAAATTCTCTGAGGTAAGTTTAAGAATTTTGTTTTTAGTAACTGTTTCACAAGAATATTTCGCCATCAGAATTTGGGTTTGTTTTCGGCGGGAAATTCAAATTTGAAAACAAAAATAAACAATTTCTAGAAAATAAAAATTGCGAAAATAATTGTAAAAACAAATGTAATTAAAAATAAAACACGTTTAGAATCGGCGCCCAAATTTTTAAACAAAAATAAAACAAAGAATTGTTAGAAAATAAATACAAAATGTGAACATAATTAAAAAACAAATGTAATTAAAAATAAAACACGTTTAGAATCGGCGCCCAAACATCCAATCTGGCTGTCAATTCGTGAAAAACCCTCAGGATTTCGAGATTCATATTCCCGACTGTAGGATTACAAAGATCTCACTAAGATCATCGATCTTCTCCGATCTGCACAAAGATTTAGCGATCTTCACTGAAGATTTGTCGCTCTTTACTGGAGATTTCACCGGTATTGCGCTATTTCCCTATAGTTTGGGTAGCTGTGTATATGGCTGGTGTATACATGGGCTATATAGCACCAAAACATGACATATAGCACTACGATTTACCTAGATTACACTAAGATTTACTGAGATCACACTGAGATTTCACAAAATCTCACCGCTATTGCACTATTTCCCTATAGTTTGGGTACCTGTGTATATGGCTGGTGTATATAAGGGTGGTGTATATATATAGCACCAACACATGACATATAGCACTACGATTTACCTAGATTACACTAAGATTTACTGAGATCACACTGAGATTTCACAAAATCTCACCGCTATTGCACTATTTCCCTATATTTCAGACAGTCGCATATAAGGGTGGTGCATATATAGCACCAACACATGTCTTATAGCACTAAGATTTCACTAAGATTTACTGAGATCACACTGAGATTTCACAAAATCTCACCACTATTGCACTATTTCCTTATAGTTTGGGCAGCTGTATATATCGTTGGCGTACATGTCGGCTGATATTGGACACAAACACCAAGATTACACTGAAATCACATGGAGATTTGCAAAGATTTCACAAGATTTCCTTATGTTTTGGTCTGCTGTATATTATTCTGTCGTTACATGAAGAGCCGGGCTCTGGTCAGTATTTAAACCCAGCTTTTTGACAGATTGCTCATTGTATGTGTTTGTCTCGACAAGAATGGGTGACAGCAAACTCGATTTGACAGAGCTGTTTGGGGAAGAGGAGAAAGTCGATAAAGTCAAAATGGCCCAAGACAAGGAGAAAATGCCCAACAAACGAAAACGTCAGCCAAAGTCCAACACTAAGAAACGGGTGAAAATCGAGAAAAGTATCAATGAGGCGGCCGGCAAACCACTGGAGGAGGTGGAAGAAGACAGTGAGGAAGAAGCTAACTGCCGTTGTGTGGTCTACATTTACATATAATTAACGAATAAAAGTTTTTTCACTTGTCGGCTTCTTGCTCAGATCGCGGCAGGATTTCCCAAGATCGCACTGGGATTTCCCAAGATCGCGCTGGGATTTCCCAAGATCGCACCGGGATCGCGCTATTTCTCTATATTTTCCACCAAAACGTTTACAAAAATTGATACAAGGAAACAATTTATTCGATCATTTTTTGAACAAGCATTTAGCATACACGTCTCGCATTTTTGTGTTGACCTCGACACAGCTGTCACACAGCAGGAATTGCACAATCAGTTTTCCGTTCATCTTCTGTGCTGGCATTGTTCTGGAAAGTCTGAAACATGGTTCGCACATGTAGGCTGAGTAGGAAAGTAGTGGTTGCACTACCTTCAGCGTTTCCAGTGTGGTTGGTTTCGGCAGGTTGTCTCTGCGTGGTTCTTCCGGGTGTTGCAGCTTGGCCAGAGGCGGTTGGTCCCAGCGGGTTTTTCTCGGCGGCTGTGGAGGTTGAGAGTGAGGAGCAGTGCGATTGGCCATCTCACTGTGTTTTGGAGGGTTTGCCAGCAGAGCCTTCCGTTTGGCGATTCGCTTCTTCACCAGTTCTAAATCCAATGGTGGTTTCCAGTGGCGGTGGTGCAGAATACCCCGCAAGTGGTTGATGAGGTTGCCACGAGATTTGAAGGTTCGGTCACACAATTTGCAGTAGCAGTTTTTGTAGTCCTCCATCGTCATTCCGTCGCGATCCAAGAGCTGCTGCAGAGATAAACGAGCCGCCATCTCACACCAGTACACAGTGAACAATGAACAGAAGCTGAAAAATTCGGCTAAAAGTAACTTTCAGTGTCTTAAGACAAACTTTGTCTGCAGACAAACTCGCAGTGATGACATCATCAAACTACAAATTCGCGCATGAGATAATCTTGAGTCAAACTCAAAACCCCGTTTTGCTATATAAAGTGAAATATTTTCGCTCACAGTCAGTCTGTTGTGTTGTCACTTTGCCGTGCGGGTGACACAGAAATGGATGCGTGTGTTTGTCCAACGTGTGGTGTTCAGCTGTCCACTGCATCAAACCGTCGCCGCCATGAAAAACTTCAACACGGAATGATTCCAGCTGATGAAGAGCTTGAAAGCCAGCAAGATGAGACAGATTCTGAGGAGTCCGAGTCTGATGAAGGTGACAAAAACTGGGTATTTTTGCTTCGAGAAACGTTTGACAACATGAATCTGAAGAGCTCGGAAGGACTACTGAAAGAACCACTCTACAGCGAGTTCTTTGAACAGCTGAAAAACACGCTTCAGGAAAAACTGAAGTTTGCATCGTATTTCCAAGATGAAGATGAGGTGTACACCGCTATCCTGAGTACTTCGAACAACTACATGGAGAGAGATCTCGGTGAGGAGGAAGCGATCGAGAAAGCTTGGGATGAGCGCAAGTTTCTGGTGAAAAAGTTCCTTCATGGGAATGAAGATCTCATCGAACAAGCTTTTGCTGATGAAGATGAAGAGCAGCTTGATGAACAGCAAATTGATGAAGATGAAGATCAAACTGATGATTGATTTGGTGGCGATATTATTATTTATTTGGTAAAATTTGTTTTCTGCGATATCAAAATATAGAGAAATAGCGCGATCCCGGTGCGATCTTGGGAAATCCCGGCGCGATCTTGGGAAATCTTGGCGCGACCTTGGGAAATCCTGGGGGAATCTTGGGAAATCCTGCCGCGATCTGAGCAAGAAGCCGACAAGTGAAAAAACTTTTATTCGTTAATTATATGTAAATGTAGACCACACAACGGCAGTTAGCTTCTTCCTCACTGTCTTCTTCCACCTCCTCCAGTGGTTTGCCGGCCGCCTCATTGATACTTTTCTCGATTTTCACCCGTTTCTTAGTGTTGGACTTTGGCTGACGTTTTCGTTTGTTGGGCATTTTCTCCTTGTCTTGGGCCATTTTGACTTTATCGACTTTCTCCTCTTCCCCAAACAGCTCTGTCAAATCGAGTTTGCTGTCACCCATTCTTGTCGAGACAAACACATACAATGAGCAATCTGTCAAAAAGCTGGGTTTAAATACTGACCAGAGCCCGGCTCTTCATGTAACGACAGAATAATATACAGCAGACCAAAACATAAGGAAATCTTGGCAAATCTCCACGTGATTTCAGTGTAATCTTGGTGTTTGTGTCCAATATCAGCCGACATGTACGCCAACGATATATACAGCTGCCCAAACTATAGGGAAATAGCGCAATAGCGGTGAGATTTTATTAAATTTCAGTGTGATCTCAACAAATCTAAGTGTGATCTCAGTAAATCTTGGTATGATCTTGCGAAATCTTAATGCAAACTTGCGAAATCTTAGTGCTATAAGTCATGTGTTGGTGCTATGTAGCCCATATATACACCAGTCATATACACAGCTACCCAAACTATAGGGAAATAGCGCAATACCGGTGAAATCTCCAGTAAAGAGCGACAAATCTTCAGTGAAGATCGCTAAATCTTTGTGCAGATCGGAGAAGATCGATGATCTTAGTGAGATCTTTGTAATCCTACAGTCGGGAATATGAATCTCGAAATCCTGAGGGTTTTTCACGAATTGACAGCCAGATTGGATGTTTGGGCGCCGATTCTAAACGTGTTTTATTTTTAATTACATTTGTTTTTTAATTATGTTCACATTTTGTATTTATTTTCTAACAATTCTTTGTTTTATTTTTGTTTAAAAATTTGGGCGCCGATTCTAAACGTGTTTTATTTTTAATTACATTTGTTTTTACAATTATTTTCGCAATTTTTATTTTCTAGAAATTGTTTATTTTTGTTTTCAAATTTGAATTTCCCGCCGAAAACAAACCCAAATTCTGATGGCGAAATATTCTTGTGAAACAGTTACTAAAAACAAAATTCTTAAACTTACCTCAGAGAATTTGTGAAACTGACATTTATACACAGTCTCACATCCGACAGGTGATTTTGCTGAAATTGGTAAGTACTGCTTTACTACACCAAATTCTCAACCACCAAATTTCCCAACCAAATTTCGCAAACAAAAATGCCCAACCAAATTCTCAACCACCAAATTTCACAACCAAATTCTCAACCACCAAATTTCCCAACCAAATTTCGCAACCAAAAATGCCCAACCAAATTCTCCACTACCAAATTTCCCAACCAAAATCAAGCCTCAAATTCTGAGGGGGGCAGTGATGTAATCTGGCTGGGGTGTGCTAAAATCTAGCAATTTTCCTGGCAAAATTCTGAGGGGGGCAATTTGAATTTCCCGCTAAAATCAAACCCTATTTCTGAGGGGGGCAGTGACGTAGTTTTTTCTTACTAAAATTCTCTGCCACAACTTCAAAATTCTGAGGGGGGCAATTTGAATTTCCCGCTAAAATCAAACCCTATTTCTAAGGAGACGTAGTTCTTTCTTACTAAAATTCTCTGCCACAACTTCAAAATTCTGAGGGGGGCAGACATCAACACACATATAGACCGTTTAGACATTTAACTCTAACTGATAGTGTGGCTCAGAAGGTAGAGCGTTGGACTCTGAAGCAAAAGATTAAAGGTTCGACCCCCGCTGGTGCAAAAGTAATTTTGAAATTCGCGGTCTGGGAGAGGCCGTGACGTCACTACCCCCGCCAGCGTACCGGAGCTTACTACTAAGACATATTATTGTTAGACAGTATATTTTTGCAATTGCGCCGGCGAATCATCAATATTCGGTATTATTCGGTATAATTCGGTATTATTCGGTTCCGAAAATCCGCTTCGGTATTTGGTATTTTTGCATTCGGTTGCATCCCTACACAAGATTGACTTTTGCACATTCGTTCGTGTTTTTCTTGTTTTAGATTTTTAAAAAATATCTCATTCATTCCATTTTTAAAAAATACCAAATGTTCAGCATTGAAATTCTATTCAACATTGAATTCGGTCTGTTTGTTTTCAGAAATATCTATTAGAAAAGGCGATTTTTTTCACAGAAGAACAATTAACAGGCTTCCGGTTATTATTTTTGCAAAGCATTTCTATCACTGATTGTTCAATTTGGCAAAAGTAATATCGAATTTCTGACGTTTGGGAACCTGACTACAATTTGACTACGTACAAATATTTTTGAACCTGAATTTGACAACTACAAACTAAGACTACAAATTATTTTCGGAAAAATTTTTAACCACAAACTAATACTACAAATTGAAATTCTCTGAGGAAATAGGTCTACCTGTAAAACAGCTTTTTAGCTGCATTTGAGCCCGAATTAGTGATTTTTTACTAAAAAATTGCGATTTTTGAGCGTCTTTTAGTAACAAATCCCCTCCCTTAGAGCTTGGGGCTCCGGTCCCTCCGGCCGACGCTCTTTCCCTATAGGCGGATGACCAGACCTGACCTGTACATGCATGCGTCTGATTGTACTCCTCCACGTTCTGAGTTTGTCTAATGTTACTGGAACTTTTAGTCCACCCATGACAAATTTGCCTTTTGCGGTTTAAACGTACGTAAGCAAACACAGCACTGCATAGGCTGACGGTGCTGTAGGTGCATGCCTACGTATATGTACATCTATATCAGTACGTAGATCTAAATGTGAGTCAATAATGTGAGCGGCACGTCGCCATGTCTACGAGGCTGGCAGGCAGGTGTGTGTCTCAAGTCTATTATTATTTGCCTCTAGCAAAGCAACCAAATAATCGCCACTTATTGCAGAAGCGTTAGCACTCCGCTCCTCTCCCTCTCCTGTTTGTTCGAGCTCCTTTTCCACTTTAAACTCAGTGAGCGGCTTCAATTTTGCTGTATAGGCCAGTGTAAAATCTTTTAAGCTTTTACTTCAAGTAGAGTGAATAGCATATTATTAGATTCAACGCAAAACCAACTAATTCTGCAGTAGTAAAAACGCATGTACGTACGTTAATATACAACTACGAATAAGTTTTGAGGTCATGCTATTTTCTAGTTTAATCTCCATCAACTAAAGTTCATTAATTACCACAAAAGCGGCATAGTCAACATTTTGTTCTGCTAACCTGCTTTTGATGTTTTATTCATGTTACTTTTTGTAAGGCAATTCGGGCATATTTGAGCGGTCTTCTCACTATCGAAAGGTGGCTGTTTGTTTGCTCGAGCTAAACAAACATCATCGTACCTTTAGCTTGACAGTGCGCACGCGAAGGTGACAATGCGGCAGCAGACCAGAGTCTGGTGTGACGGATGGTAAGCCTTCTGCTTGAACCACTGCTGCTTTAACTGTGCCATCTCAGCTTTGACATCGTGCATTATGGTCACGCAAATTCTTTCCGGCAAGCACGACAGCTGGGCGACGTCCTTGTTGTAGGAGTTCACAATGATGGTATTATTTTATTTATTGCTTACCTTCCTTCCAGGGTGCGGTAGACCGGCACAGTTTGAGTGCAATGGTCTAGGACGCGTAACGCCGTGCTTCAGCGACCTTTTTTGGGCTCAAAACAGGGTTTTGAGGAGTAAAAATCGGGTAAAAATCATGTCTGAAGTGCAAAAATGCCGTTTAAAACCCTATTTTTGCTTTAAAACATGCAAAAAAACCTTATTTTTTAATTAAAATGTGCAAAAAAATCTAATTTTGCTTTAAAACGTGAAAAAATCCATTCTATTCGACATAATACAGTTAAAATGCATTTCTGGAACCTTCTTTAGAGATAGAAAATTCTTTGTACTTTCACTACTTTGTTCTCTTGGGTGGCTCATATTCATAATGATAAGTTAAAACCGGAAAAACAATTGCGCACAACATGGGAGAAACCACCTGATAACCACGTTTCGAGAACACAGCACAGCCACAGATTTAGCATGCTCGCTCTGCACTTGTTGTCAGTCACCAACTGTGGCACAGATTCAACGACGGCATAGAGGAGATGTGGATGTTGTTGCAGTTGCACGAGATTCATCTCATGAAGGGAACCAATTTTACCGGGCATTCGGTAGCAAGCGTCTATAAACGGAACTGACAGACAGTGAGAGTTAGTTTCTGATGGCCAAAAGCTTGAATATGCTCAACCATTTTTATATCTGATTGATTGTTTTTGTAGTTTTTTCGACGGATTAGCCCTCTACTGTAGTTTTGTTTTATTATTTTCCTATTACGTAATCAGCTTATGAAACAATTTGTTTTGGTTACAAAATCTCACTATTTCGCGTAATTCAATTTTCTTGTTGTAGATCTGCTAAAGAAGTTAGCCGCTGTGCTCTTGAAACGTCGCAAATAAATTGGTTATCAGGTGGTGTGTCCCATGTTGTGCCGAATTGGTTTTTCCAGTTTTAATTTATCGCAACCGTATAAGTGCACTCGCATTGACTGATGTTAGGTTTTCTGTTCAGAAGAAATAACAGCCAACAAGGGACCACCACTGTTCGTGGAAGAAGAGCGCTATCGTATGGTGAAAGCTGTAAAATGGGTGGACGAAGTAATTGAAGGATCCACGTATTGGCCTACAGTTCATACGTTGGACGAAAACAACTGCCAATTTGCAGCACATGGAGGTACTGTATGGTTTTTTGTTCTCCGTTGCACGATACTATTTCAATAGAACTGGTACATACAATTGTAAGTAGAGTACACAGTTTAAACCACAACAATGGTTTGATACATGACTCAAAAATGTCTGCAAACTTGATATTTTATTTTTAACAACTACTTGGAACAATTCGTTGACATGTGCTTCTCCTTTCTAGACGATTTGTCCATCTCACTTGATGGCAGAGACCCATACCAAGCTCTCCGAGACGCTGGCCGCCTCAAGTACGAAATGCCAAAAGTTTTGTGTGTGCTCCTCTATAACATACGCTTTTATAATGAGTAGTTTCCCATCACTTCAGCACCCTGTCCTGTCACGTCCTGTGCACTAATCTAGCTAGCAGCACTGACTCTTTTTTAAAAGCAGGTCACTGACCAATGACTTCACAATCAAGGCTGCGGTATTGCGATAACTGCAAAATTACCATACAAATTATTCAAACTCGTAATCGATAGTTTGTATTTACAGTTAGTAGTCAATAACGTGAAACGAACAATGTGCCGGGTTTTCCCGAAAATAAGCCCCACCTGGGCTTATTTTAGGATTTCCTTTCCATAAATTAGCCCATGGGTTTGTTTTTGGTTTCAACATTTTGTGTGTCTGGAGGGAGGGCGTGAACAGGTAGTTTTGGCATGAAAAACAAGCAAAAACATTAAGAAAAACACGGTAAATTGAGAGAAAAATCGACACAGTGAATGCAAAATGCAATGCTATTTGCACGTTCACAATTCATTTACAAATAGCATTAAGATTGCATTTACTCTCTGTTATATTGCATTTGACCGAAAAAGGCGTGAAGTTTCCATGAATAAGCCCGAATTATTTACAAAAAAACCCGATAGGTCTACTCGAAACATGAGTTATGCCCGGTAAGGCCAATGAGTCCGCAAGTTTCAATGCCATCCTCAAATATTTGCACAGGAAATTATAATTTCTACGTAAGTTACCCACCTCACATTATTTAGCCCACCCACAGAACCATCGAGAGTTAGAATATTGGCTCCGAGAACTTTCATAATGTGTAATGTGCCAGCCTGAAAATTCCAACTCACTCGCTTCTTCAGTATCGGTTTTGCTTCAGAATATTCAAAAGAACCGAAGGAGTATCAACCACTGACATAATTGAAAGGTATACATACAGTACAGTAGCTGAGAGAGTAACTGAACTGAAGATTTGCAGGATTTTGGCAGCGGCTCAAGATCACCACGAAGCAACGTCAGTCTCATCGCTACAAAACGGACTGGCCAAGGTAAGCTGTATTTGCACGTTGTATGAGCTAAGACTAAAGCTGGATTCATACTCGTGTAGAAAAAGATCGCCAGGCGACTTTTCTACAAGACGACACACTTGTAATATTGACCAACGCGCCACGCGTCATCTTCCAGGTGTTGTTGCAGGCGGAAGATGTGACGGGGCGTGTTGGTGCGTATATTAGAAATGAGTCGCCCTGCAGAAAAGTCGCCTGGCGATCTTTTTCTACAGGGGTATGAATCCACCTTAATTTTGCAGGAATTCAGGAGCAACAAGACAACAAAAAAAGCAACCCAATAACAAACTACGCCCCCACGCAGAACCGTTAAGGATGAAAGGACCCAACACACGGGCAGGAATTGCACCCAAACCAAAAAAGAAAATAAAAAGAAAGAGCAAAAGAAAACCAAAAAAAAAAAAATTTATTAATTTATTATTAATAATAATATAAAGAAATTTTCACAACTCCTAATTTTCTTAAAAAAAATCAAAAGACAAAATTTTTTACCACACAAAAAGACAGTTATTAAGTGAAGAAACACAAAGACCAACCCCCAAAAGGTTAAAAAAAAAACAAATCCCACCCCCCCGTTAACCCCCAGAATTCCGAATAACGCGCAAAACTTATTATGATTTCGCTTGATCTAACTCTTATTTGAAGGAACACTGTGTAGACAACTTCGTTCAGCTTTAGACACGATTAAGTTGAGTTTCACGCAGGTTTTGAACCGCAGCAAATAGTTGATACGTGCATGTTTCAGCTACGTACAGTTACGTTCGAATCAACTGTACCTGAAAGGAAATGTCCATACATAGTTTACCTTCGCCTGTATAAACGGTGTTCTAGATTGATGTAGTATGCGCTGGTCCTACTGTTTTACCAAAAACAACAGTGGATCCGTATTTGGTAAGACAAGATCGTGCGTATTCTAAACTACGTACATGTGTTTTGTATGGATAATTAGGAAGCAAAGAAACAAGGAAAGTTTAAAGTGATTGACACGGGAAACAAACTCACAACAAAGGATATTGTAGCACGTGTCAGAAACAACAGGTTTTGTTTTTTGAACGTGCGGATTTGATTTAGAACTAGTTGGTACGTGACGTTTTCAGGCACCGATTTGAAACGCGAAACACAAAAAAGGAAAAGAGAGAATACGAATCGTTTCAAACCGACTGAATTATTTTTTGTGTTTTTTCTACTTTTTCTTTCTGGCAGGTGTTTGTTGCTTTCCAATGCTGTACTGTGATCATATTTAGCACAGAAATTGTGATCCAAATGCTCAGTGCGACGATACATAAAATTCGACGTTACTGGAGAGAAGGGGACCTGATCGCCTGAGTTGGGGTCCTGCACTGGCTCTAGTTTGAGCAAGCTTGTTGGCATCTTAGCCTACAAGACGGTTCTTCAAAATGAGTGTGTAAAGCTTTAAACGCCTTATATAATTTAAAAGATCCTCCTCAGTTTAAAACACAACAGATATTTTTGGAAATTTTTTACAAAATTAAACCGGCAGCAGAAAGAAACTTCACTAAACTTTACAAGAAACTGTTTGTGCAATTCGTTCAAATGCACTTTTCTCCTTCATTCAAGCAAGCCATGATAATTCAGTCAGATGATTTTCCTTCAGCAAATTCTTTCTGGATACAAAGTTCAGCCATTTTTTTCACAAATCAGTAAAATTCCTATGTCTTCGGAGCTAAGCATCGCACAGAAAAAATACGGCTATTTTCGTTATCAGAAGCAAAAACTACATAAGAAAAACTGCTTTGCGGCCTGTTTCGTGCTTATGCCCTATTTAAAAAATGTACTGTATATACTGTAGCAGGTCAGGTCAAGGATTTGGATGCAAATTTCTCCCGAACCAGAAGGAATATAGCCAAAACCGAGTTCATATTCATAATCAGCGAGTAAAACTGTATCAGAAAAACTTGGGTTCTTTTTTATTCTGAGCAAAAAAAATTTCCGACAGCCTTCGAACTGCAAAACACCCACCTCCATAGCCTCAATTTACATCAGAAATGTGTTTATTTTGTTTGATGCTACATCTTTTGTTTAAAATATTCCTGCGTTAGGGCATAGATGGCAGAAGTTATTTTCCGGAAAAAAATTAGGCGGTATTTTTCAGCAGCTACTAATCATACAGTATAGATCAAAAAAAATGTCCCATCGCTTTTTCGGCCTTCACTCAAACGTTTCGTTCTCAGTCAATTCTTTACCGATTTGGCTCAAATTTTCAGCAAAAATTAACAACATGGTTGGCTAAATATTCTGCAAGTTTAGTGCCAAAATTCCGACTCATACTGGTTTTATGACCCGAAGACTAGGAATGAGGGTGGTCCACGCAAATTTATATTTTTTCGGTAATACAAGGAGTACAGTCCTGAAACTTGCAGGAATGATTGGTGTTGCTACTGGGCATAAAATACTAAGCGGGCAGCCCTGTAGCTCAAAGGGCACTAAAATGGGGGAATTTCAAAAACATGAGTGAAAATCCCATAGTTAAGAAATCTGCACCTTCTAGAATCAAAGCACTGAATCTATTGTTAATCAACATAGATTGTAGCAGGAAGTTCGACAAATAAATGAACCTGATATTTAAGCTCTGTTCCACACCATAGTAACCATCCCTGCAGCGTTTTTTGAAAATTGAAAATCTTTAGAGTCGTCATTTTGCCGGTTTTACGAAGAAAAGTCATATTTCGTCATGTTTTTGAAATTCCCCCATTTTAGTGCCCTTTGAGCTACAGGGCTGCCCGCTTAGTATGTTATGCCCAATAGCAACACCAATCATTCCTGCAAGTTTCAGGCCTGTACTCCTTGTATTCCCGAAATAAATTAAATTTGCGTGGACCACCCTCATTCCTAGTTTTCGGGTCATAAAACTAGTATGAGTCGGAATTTTGGAACCACACTTGCAGAATATTTAGCCAACCATGTTGTTAATTTTTGCTGAAAATTTGAGCCAAATCGGTAGAGAAGTGACTGAGAACGAAATGTTTGAGTGAAGACCGAAAAAGCGATGGGACATTTTTTTTGATCTATACTGTATATGTTTTGCATCGATTACACCCCTGTTCGAACGAGGCCGAAAAGCTGTATTTCTAGTCTTTGTTTCTAACTTGATTTGCAATTGAGGTGCTCTCCTAGCTATAAAAAAATTTGCAAAAACCTACGTGTTTCTGTCACTTTTCATTTACGCATCAGAAAAACAGGCTGCATGCATGCTCCTTCACAATATTCAAAGGCTACTGATTATTTTGGACTCTAGAATATCTCCCTATTTACCAATCATCTCTACGAAAATGGAACGGTTCCTTCGACATTACATGTTCTTACGCAATAGATGTATTCGGTTGGTTGGTACATAGATAGATTATAGCTATACCTACATACGTGTATTTTGTTACTAATTCTTTGATTACGAAGCATTAGACAAGTTTTGTCGTACAAAATTACTGACCTATTGCTTTTTGTAAGAAGTACATGTGCCTATGCATCATTCTATCCACACGTCTTTCGGTCGATCTGTTGTTGTTATGTTTCTAATCTACTCTGTGTTTTTGTGTGTTGTGCTGCAGTGGAATCAGATATTTGCCCTCAAGTGCCTTGATGTGGGGACCTGCAGTGCCCAAGAGAACTACTGTGTCAACTTCTACGTCTACTTCAACCTCGCATTCGAGAAGAGTCTGTGTGCTAATAGCAGCGTGTGCAAGGAGGCCATGGCAGGATATGATGGATGCGCCTTGGTTAAGTGGAGGTGGGTGTGCTGCTGCCAAAGTGACCACTGCAACAACGACCAGCTGAAGCCACGAGTGGGCAAATGCTTCGACTTTGATGGTAGCCATCAGACCTGCAAGACTGAGCACAATTTCTGCGTCAACAGATTCAACGAAGACGGTGAAACACTGTCCCAATCCGGCTGTGGAGTGTGCAACATCAGAGGTCTCTACATAAACTCATGTTCCCAACAGA
Organism: Sabatieria punctata; assembly: GCA_030248155.1. Lineage (NCBI taxonomy): Eukaryota > Metazoa > Nematoda > Chromadorea > Araeolaimida > Comesomatidae > Sabatieria > Sabatieria punctata. The sequence goes on along the minus strand of JASANB010005197.1, from coordinate 32,340 downwards.
GGGACAAGAAGTGGCAGTGTTGCTGCACTGGCAAGCCTCTATGCAACGTTGACGACCTGAGCCCAACGTTCCAGAGACGTGTAGACAGCTGTCAGAAGGTGGTGCAAGGCCAAAGTCAAGACGACGAGAACTGTGAGCTGTCCAATGACCACTACTGCTTTAACGAGTTCAAGAACGATAAGCTTTGGAACGCCGGTTGCACAAATTACCGACGGTGTCGAGAAGTGCAACTGAACAAACTCACCTGCATGTCTAGCGGCGAGCCCGAAGGGGCTTTGTGTTGCTGCAATGGGCTGGCACGCTGCAACTTGCCTAACACGCTGGTGCCTCATGTGACACAGTGTGAGGGCAACCCTGAGTGTGACCAAGAGAACAGATACTGCTACAGGAGTTTTGGTCCTGAAGGCAACCACAATGGCTGGGGGTGCGACAACGGCTCAAAAGACTGTAAGCAGATTGGAGATGGTCTTTGCAAAAAGGACCCTAAAACTCAGACAACCTTGTGCTGCTGTTATGGCGAGGATGAGTGCGATTTGCAGCTGAAATTTGCGAAGGTGACCAGGTGCTACAACAAAACGCTGGACACGGAAGAACTGTGCAGAAGTCCGGCCAATCGCTACTGCTTCGGTCGTTTCGGAGTGAGCCATCAAAACATGATCAGTGCAGGCTGCGCCACTGAAGTGACCTGCAACAACAGTTCGTCTTGCAAGCTGAACACCGACAAGGAAATGACATGCTGCTGCGATGACCACGATGGTTGCAACAAAGATATGAATCCGTTCCGAAGCTCCAACTTCACGCCTCAAAAGACCATTTATTCACCGATCACACCTGTCCTTGTTCCTTCAACCGTTCAGAACACGACTAGTACAACTTTTTCATCAGTAACATCGCCTGTCGATGTCTCTACTACTTCGCAGAGCAGTACATCGGATGAAGGCTGGGACACGACTACAACTTTTTCATCAGTAACATCTCCTGTCCTTGTCTCTACTACTTCGCAGAGCAGTACATCGGATGAAGGCTGGGACACGACTACAACTTTTTCACCAGTACCAGATGAAGGCTTGGTCACCACCACTACTGAAGGTTCAGCGCAGCTGCTAGCCGGTGGCTGGTGGGTCTTCGTGCCCATCGTTACCGCTTTTGTTACAGCTGATTGATCAATGCGATCTTTTCTTACTTTTTGTTTATTGGCTGTATGTAAAAAAGATTCACTCAGTAAAAAAAGACCTATGTAGTATTACAAGCCTGCCAACGTTAGCCTTTGTAGTTACAACGACATTAGGATTTGTGGCTCTCTGAACAGCAGGCATTCGTAGGTAGTTATGACCTCAGCAATTCACCACAGGCTAATGATTGTTGTCTGTGGCGTAACCAGGGGGTGTAGGTGGGTACACCTGGTATTATAATACATCTCCCTTTACGGTGGAGGTAGGTAGAGAAAGTCTGTGCAAACTAGAGTGCGAACAATACCTGAAAACCCAATGCCCCAATACCTGAGACCCCCAATACCCAATGCTTGCATAGCTAGCTGGGCCAAAAATGTCATTTAAGTGAACACGTACGTACCCAGCACTCTTTGCACAGCGATAAAAGTTTTTAAGAGGCCTGGTTGGGCCACTGCCCAACCGGGGCGAGAAAATGTTCAAAAATTAGCCTTTAAGAAAGTATTTAGAAGCCATTCTGATAGGAAAATTGGCAGAAATTTTACAGTTTTAGTAGTAAGGGGCCGTCCATAACATCTCATACAATCACGCAAGAAGCTGTGGATGTAGAGTGTATGAAAGGTATTATAGTATGTACAGTGTAGGTATGTATGCATACACAATCGGGTAATCAAACGGGCCAGAAAAGACGTAATTATGGGACCTGGTTCATGTCCATAATAGTATCATAATAGTACGTATACAGCAGGACATTTTAAAATTATTGGCGAGTGATAATATGATCTCTCCGGGGCACCTGTTTACAATTACGATCGTTCCACTTATTCCTACTGAAATTTCGTTCAAACATTAATAAAAACATTAGGCCGAATGGTTTCTGTTAGCACCGCATTCGTATTGCTTCACATAATTTCCTTGCGAGATGTCGCAGGCACTCAGCGGTCGCTCCAGGTTCAGAGTGGCCACTGTTTACAATGGCGACCAATTTCAAGCGTGCGCTCGTTCCGATCTTCGTGCCAGACCTGCCTGTCCACTGCCGGGCCCTATTCCAGAAATTCTAGACACGCTTTTCCGCAAGCTCTCGCTTCACACCGTTCTTTTGCCTCAGCAAGAATGGAACTTGGGACAGTTTGTAAACGATTCGTGGCACGGCGGTCTGTTCGAACAGCTGCAAAACGTACTGTTTCCAGGCAAAGACAGTTTCTACCAACTTATGTTTCGTTCATCAAAAATCCCCGTTGTGGTTAGATTGAACGAAGCGTTAGAAGCTCAATCCAGTCGCATCGTGATAGAAGTCGATGGTGAAAGGCGAAACAAACTTTTAGAAACAGGCAAATTTGCATATCCAGTGCTAGACAACTACGTCTGGAGCGCCAAACGAGCTTCGTGCAGGCTAGATAGAGTAGACGGCATTGAACTCCCAAAATACAGTTCTTCCTTGATGCTGAGAAAAAATTCCACCTGGACAAACCGTTTCAGCCATGCAATTAGTGCTGTACACATTTACATTGAAAAGGTCCTTCCTAATACGAACATGTATGGAGGTACTGTACATATGGCAGTGAAATGAATTGCCTATTCATTTTCGTGTTTTAGGAAAGAAGCAGAACAGTTTTGTCAGAGAATGGAACCCTAAGCGCATTGAAAAATCGTCATGCTCTAAGCTTGATTGGGTTTAGTGGGGCATTTTATTTGCACGACCTTCTTTGTTGTCTTGCATTTGTCTGTTTCGTTTCTGAGTGCGTTGTTAGCTTTGCAAAAAGACGAAAAATGGTGGGTCTTGCGCAAATTCAAAGTTTATCGGCTCCATCGTCTCCCAGCAATTCAACTGTGGTTGGCGATGAGAAAACCAAGGTGAAACTTGTTTTCTGTTCTGCTTGTCAAGCGATCTTGATTGATCTTCTGTCGTCTGAGAATTACGAATCTGTCAACTTTATGACGTGTTCTAATTGCGACCTGTCTATTAAAGGTCCGTAATAATTACGTACGAATACATACATTATCGATTGTACTATTTTTTAAGTCTTGTTTCCTTCGGTTTCGTCTATCTCTCACAGATTTTGGTCATTTCTGAGATTCCGACAGGCAGATTTCTTCGAGAAACTGCTACTACTACTACTGCTACTACTACTACTACTACTACTACTACTACTACTACTACTACTACTACTACTACTACTACTACTACTACTACTACTACTACCGCTACCGCTACCGCTACCGCTACCGCTACCGCTACCGCTACCGCTACCGCTACCGCTACCGCTACCGCTACCGCTACCGCTACCGCTGCCGCTACCGCTACCGCTACCGCTACCGCTACTAACTAATAGAAATATTTATTATTCTGTCGCAGATCGTACATTGGAGGATGGATTACAAGGAATGACAGGGGAATGAGAATGAAGACAGCCGAAATATTTACTAATACCAGTACGTATATGCTGATTAAATACTAGAGACATAATTTATGTATCGTCATAGTGAATCCTAATTTCGTGTCGCTTGGTAACGCTGGTGCTGTGGTCAGTGGTGAGGTCCAGTTTGGCCACCGGCTTCGGAAGGACGGTCGGTTGTGGGGGAGTGGGTCGCAATGGCTTGAACAGTCTGACTAGACGTTGTCTGTGCAGAATAAACTCGACCAGACTGGCAGACGCAAAGACAATGACGATGAAGAGTGAAGAGCAGCTGAGCAGATTGCCGCAGAGTGAGGTGAGGTAGTCTGTGTTGTAGATGGCTGTCTTCCAGAACGTGTCGTCTCCACTCAGATCCACTTGTCGGCTGACGATCAGAAAGAGTAAGTCTACGCAGAGCACCACTGGGGCCAAACAGGTGAGAGAGACTCGCCAGTACCAGCCAACCGGGCCCAGCCACCTTGCACCGGTGCTCTTGCCCGCCTTCGCAAACATGCTCAGCATGAACTGGAGAAAGTTGTTGAAGCCGTATAAATGGATGCAACAGAGCACTTCCAGCAGGGCCATCAGAATCAGCGCCACCGGACAGTAACTGTCGATCAGACCGACGATGCGGTAGCCGCGCTGGAAGAAACAACTGAGCTTTACCTTTTAGACCTCAGCTTTCTCACCTCAGTGCACATGGGAAGACCGAGAAGGAACATGGCCACACAGACTATGAACACCACCACCAGTCGAAGAGGCACTGCGGCAGGAAAGCTGTCACAGATGGCCGATACTAATGTCTCTACAAGGACGGTCTGGGTGGTGAGGGTGCAGAGGACGAAAGCGCCGAAAAACAGCACTGACCACACAGCTCCCTGCGGCACAACTGTGAACGCTTTGGACAGAATGATGAACAACAGTGTCGGCCCTCTGCCATTGTCCTGCACGAACTTCTCTATAGACTTGCTCTCGTGAAATGCAGCCGCTCCGATAAACTCAAACACCATGCACCCGGCAATAAAACTCTGCAGCACATCTGTGGCGGCCACGATCAAGGTGTCTCTGAAAGACGCGACGTACTGGACAGTCACAATGTTAATGATATCCCAGACATAGCTACTACTGTATCTTGCAAGATGTATGCGGACGATGTTAAACTGTATTGTAGCTCCGAAGACTATGCGTTGATGCAGCATGCGCTCGATCGTATTTTTGCATGGGCAAACACTTGGCAAATGTCTCTTTCTATTCCGAAATGTGTTGTTCTGCATATGTGTGCTAAGAATCCAAAAAATGCTTACTTTTTAAGTGGAATTCAACTGGCAACTGATGCTAAGTGCCGTGATCTTGGTATTACGGTAACTTCTGGCATTAAGTTTTCTACCTACTGTCGTGAACAGACAGCTGAAGCCTTTCGTGTTGCAAATATGATTTTTCGCTGTTTTGTCATCACGTGTAAACGAGCTTTAGTGTGTGCATACAAGTCATACAAGGAATACTGTACACCAGTCTGGTCTCCTTACTCGTTACAAGATGTACGTCTGGTCGAACGCGTTCAGCGCTATTTTACTCGTCGACTACTTGCTAGATGCGGCCTCCCTCCCCGTCCTTATCTTGAGCGGCTAAAATTTTTTGAGCTTGAACCCCTGCAGGTCCGGCGGTTTAGATTTGATTTGAAGATGTGTTATAATATTGTGCACAATTTGGTTGATCTGGATTTTAACGATTTCTTCACGTATGCTCCAGTTAATCATTTGCGTGGTCACAAATTCAAACTTTATTGCCGGTATAATAGAACTGATTTTTCTAAATACTGTTTTTGTAATCGTGTAGTTTTTACCGTTAGTGCACTGCCTGGTGCCTTCTCTCACTCTTTTGCGTGTGTTTTATTTTATTCTTGTATTCGATTGTCTCCCAAGTGTGTATGCATTTTTGATGGTGTCTTTGTTGTATTGACATGCCCGGCGAGACGCCGAAAGAGTCGAAATAAACTAAACTAAACTAAATTACAATGTACCTGAAACAGTTGTTGTGGAATTTGTTGTAGCTGGCCAAAGTAGAGTGAGCTCCGAAGGCAATACCCATCGAGTACAGCAGTTGGGCAGTACACAAACCCCAGACAGTAACGTCGCCCAGGGCGTTCACATTGAAGGTGACCATATATTTTATGCCAGCACGAGCGCCGGGAAGTGTAGCTCCATAGATAACGAAAACAGTGAGAACGATGGAGGGTAGAAAGACCAGAGGAACCATAATAACTGCGATCGACCTGATGCTGCAGACCACACAGCAGGCGGTGAGCAGCCAGATGAGACCGAAGCAAAGAACCAACTGCCACTCCAACTCCCCATACCCATCTTGTTTGAAGCTGCTGCAGTTTTTGCCATAAATTCGTTGATAGAAAAATTCGTAGCTGGCGTCGCAAAAATTCGTAGCTCGCAAATTAAAGTCGTCCTTTGAACCGACAAGACACGTGTGATTGAAGTAAATACTGTTTCTGCCCATTCTCTCCAGACAGGTTTGGTCATCAGTTGCCGATAAGCAGGAAGGCGTTGTCCAAGTGTGATTGCAGCTAGCCCAAGGTAATGTCTGCAATTTGCTACATACTGTTCTGTTACATCATTCGCTGCAGAACACATGGGCAGTGAGTATGTACGTGTACCTTAGTACGAGTCGGACGACACCCTCTCGAATGTTGTTTTCATGGTAAATTTCGTAAAACATCTACTAGAAACCCTGCTTCAATAGACCCTCTAAAGGACTAATGAAAAAAGAAGCCTAGGCCTAGTTGTGCAGTAAATACAACAGTGCCTAGGTAATAATGACGTGCTCAAGGATCCGTAAAACCACTGAGCCAGCATTTCCAGCCGAATGGGATTTGAAGGAAAAGGTACCGTGTCAAAGGAAGCGATCAAGTAGTAAGCAGCCCAAGCGCCGATGACGGCGTAGTAGAGAGCGATAAGAGCTGAGACGTAAATCATGGCCCAACCGAGTCCTTGGAGCAGAGGCACCATGTTGCCGAAGATGAGGACCGGACTCCGACTCCAATACTGACCGATCACAAACTCCAAGTAGAGCAACGGCACCGCCGCCGTCGCCACCACCAGCAAATAGGCTATTATATAGGCGCTACCGCCTGCCATTAAGGTTAAGTATGGAAAACGCCATAGCTAAACAAACCTCTCTACTGCACGATGGAAAGGTGTGAAGCGGTTACATTGGTCTGTCCTATCATGAAAGCAATGTCGACTAGCAGAAACTGCAAGTTGTTGGTCCACTGAATACGGCCGGTCCTCAAAACTGCTGGCTTGGCCACAGAATACTGAGTAGCAGTGGTGGTGTCTGTGGAGGACTCCAACGCACGGGAGGGACCGGACACAAGGCGGCAACGAGGGACTGGTCAAGGCCAACCCCTGTATGTGTTCATAGTTAGAATCATCGCCTTGGGCTAAATCAGAAACGCAATTGCAAGCAGAGCAGGCGAAGCAGTACCGTAATAGGTGGGCAAGTTGCTCTGAGAAGACGACTGTGTTGTCGAGAGTCTGATTGAGCCCGAGTGTTTCACAGGAGGTTTCGACTGTTGTGTCGGTTGCGTCTTCTCCTCCACTGCCTCTGCAAGTATTGCCAGCGAAGTTTCAGATCGACTGCCACCGCCACCGCCACCATGCATAACGACTAATTTAAAAAAACTACTAATACATGAACACAAAAATTTGCATAAATATTGTGAGCAAGTACGTACCTACCACACACATACGGACATACTGTACGTACGTAATATGTAAAAACAGTATGTTTTATTGTAAATTTGGAAAAAGCTCAAATTATTCGGATGTCTTACTTAATTAACACCCTTCGCCTCGCTATCCTTCACTGCATGTTTCCTATGCTATATTTAAAAACAAAGTTCAACTTTTCAACCGTTCCTAACTGGCGAGTTGGTTGGTACCTGTTTCAGTTAAGTTAAACTCTCTGAGAGGTCCCGATCTTGGGGACTGGCGCCTACGGTGGGGGAAATCCCTTATGACGTATGATGTGTGATGAAATTCGTATGACTAAAGGATTGATTTAAAACCTAGGAAGGAAAGTCTCACAGGGAAAGAAGTGTAAGATGGATGGAATGCAATGCAAAGCACTAAAAAGTGCGGCCTAAAAACTAAATCAGGCATTCAGAGACAAAAGAGATAAATTCTGCGCCTCAACTCGCCTCAATTCTGCGAAAAGTGAAAAACGCAGAAGAACCAAAAGTTCAGTCAAACCTCCATAAGTGCACACGCTATATCCAAAATTTTCGCTGCACTATGGAGGTGTGGTCCAAAAGTGCTGGAAAATGCATGGAAACAGGTTTTCTGTTTGTATTCTACCATTTAGAATAATAGAGCGGGTACGTCATAGGTATCTCCGGTTTAAGTCGCCGATGTGTGTAGACGCACTATACCGAAGTAGTCCGGAGAACAATTTTGAATGTTTAAGCTTGAGCAATAATGCTGTAGAAGTTTATCTAAATAGTATGTGCATAATAAATGATGTGTTCTGTGGCTGGGATTTAGTCTTCTGTTACCTATTCGGCAACGAGCTCACGAATCGCCAGTCAAATAGAATTATCGATTGAGCTCTTGAATAGTTTTAAGATCGAACAAGTGCCTTGGGTATTGGGAGACAAAAACCTACCTAATACCCAATAATTAATATCTGGAAAACAACAAACAACACCCTAATCTACAGGGCTTAGTGCTGAAATGAAGCCTTATATTTTGGTCCAGAATTTCCCCCATGTAAAAACGCAGCTAATAGTATGCTAGTTACCAAGCCTTATACTGCCATACATGAACAACAGGTCGTCTGCCGAAGGGGAAGGGATTGGGGGACTGGGGCCGGCCAGGGGGACTGAGCCTAAATTTTAGGGGAGGATTATGGTACCAAAAACGCTTCAAAATCGCAATTTAAGGCTACAAATCGCAATGTTTGTTGCTTTCCAATGCTGTACTGTGATCATATTTAGCACAGGAATTGTGATCCAAATGCTCAGTGCGACGATACATAAAATTCGGCGTTTAATGGAGAGAAGGGGACCTGATCGCCTGAGTTGGGGTCCTGCACTGGCTCTAGTTTGAGCAAGCTTGTTGGCATCTTAGCCTACAAGACGGTTCTTCAAAATGAGTGTGTAAAGCTTTAAACGCCTTGTATAATTGAAAAGATCCTCTCAGTTTAAAACAAACAGATATTTGTGGAAATTTTTTACAAAATTTAACCGGCAGCAGAAAGAAACTTCACTAAACTTTCCAAGAAACTGTTTATGCACTTCGTTCCAATGCACTTTTCTCCTTCATTCAAGCAAGCCATGATAATTCATTCAGATGATTTTCCTTCAATAAATTCTTTCTGGATACAAAGTTCAGCCATATTTTTCAAAAATCATTAAAATTCCTTTGTCTTCGGAACTAAGCATCGCACAGAAAAAATACCGTTATTTTCGTAATCAGAAGCAAAAACTACATAAGAAAAACTGCTTTGCGGCCTGTTTCATGCTTATGCCCTATTTAAAAAATGTACTGTACTGTAGCAGGTCAGGTCAAGGATTTGGATGCAAATTTCTCCCGAACCAGAAGGAATATGGCCAAAACCGAGTTCATATTCATAATCAGCGAGTAAAACTGTATCAGAAAAACTAGGGTTCTTTTTGATTCTGAGCAAAAAAAATTTCCGACAGCCTTCAAACTGCAAAACACCCGCCTCCATAGCCTCAATTTACATCCGATACATCCGAAATGTGTTTATTTTGTTTGGTGTTTAGTGCTACATCTTTTGTTTAAAATATTCCTGCGTTAGGGCATAGATGGCAGAAGTTATAATAGTTTTCCGGAAAAAAATAAGGCGGTATTTTTCCGAAATGTTTCAGTTTTTGTCAAATATGTCGCTTACTGGGTACGATCCGAAAGCGCGACGTACTGCGCCAGAAAGGCCACCATTAGTCTATTTTGTTTTGTGTTGGGCGATAAAAGTTCGTTCGTTCGTTAGTTCGGTTAGGGGGGGGGTCCGACCGGAACAAATCTCAAAATATGATGGGCGCCATCAAGCTCAGCGCACGTACCGACGGTGTGCCTTAACCGATCCGGTCGTGTTACCCACCGTTCGATAGGTCTTTGCGTTGGCTTTCAAATGAGCTAAGCAGCGCCGTCATGCAACCATGTTTGCGCGCGAAATTCAAATTTTAGCGACTCGGCTCTATTATTTGATTTTCTACCAAAACAGGAAAAGTTGCAATTTTTGCAATTTTGATCGTAGGTCAATGCGCCAACCGTCAAACGACGCAGCGTGACGAGATCTACAGTTTCCATTCATCGCCATCGTTCTGCGCCTTCCGGCGCCAACACTAGATGTCTGAGAGTGAAGCAGTCGAATTTGGCCGTTTTTGCCACTTATTGTTGAGTTGTTTTCAGGCCATAGTTCACTTCGCGGTTGACAGATTTAGCTGGTTCATGCACGAAAACACTCCTAGTTGAACGCAGAATGCTAATAACACAACCTGGGCGCTCGGCAATCCAAGCAATCCACTGTAGGACCTCCAGTATCAGCATTACCCGACTATCGGGAAAAAGTATGTCAGAAAGAAGATCGATTTTCTCGCTAACGAAAAACAAATTTGCATATCTGCTGAATACTATTTTTAGAGCACATCAAGACCTTTCATTTGGTGCATTACATGCCCTTGTAGCATATCGGCAATATGGTGTTCATTTTCGATTTTTCTTTTTTGTACGATTTGAGAGCTGGATTTTTGACAGTTTTTGGTCTGTTTCTTGCGATTACGATTACATGTTCTTACGCAATAGATGTATTCGGTTGGTTGGTACATAGATAGATTATAGATAGACCTACGTACGTGTATTTTGTAACTAATTCTTTGATTACGAAGCATTCGACAAGTACAAAACTACGGACCTATTGTTTTTAGTAAGAAGTACAATACATGTGCCTATGCATCATTCTTCGCACATGTCTTTTTGTCGATCTGTTGTTATGTTTCTAATCTACTCTGTGTTTTTGTGTGTTGTGCTGCAGTGGAATCAGATGTTTGCCCTCAAGTGCGTTGATGTGGGGACCTGCAGTGCCCAAGAGAACTACTGTGTCAACTACTACATCTACTTCAACCTCGCATTCGAGAAGAGGCAGTGTGCTAACAGCAGCGTGTGCAAGGAGGCCATGGCAGGATATGATGGATGCGCTTTGGTTAAGTGGAGGTGGGTGTGCTGCTGCCAAAGTGACCACTGCAACAACGACCAGCTGAAGCCACGAGTGGGCACATGCTTCGACTTGGATGGTAGCCATCAGACCTGCAACACTGAGAACAATTTCTGCGTCAACAGATTCAACGAAGACGGTGTAAAACTGTCCCAATCCGGTTGTGGAGTGTGCAGCGTCACAGCTCTCTACATAAACTCGTGTTCCCAACAGAGCGACAAGAAGTGGCAGTGTTGCTGCACTGGCAAGCCTCTATGCAACGTTGACGACCTGAACCCAACTTTCCAAAGACATGTAGGCGGCTGTCAGAAGGTGGTGCAAGGCGAAAGTTCAGGCTACGAGAACTGTGAGCTGCCCAATGACCACTACTGCTTCAACGAGTTCAAAAACGATACGCTTTGGAACGCCGGCTGCACAAATTACCGACGGTGTCGAGAAGTGCAACTGAACAAAGTCTCCTGCATGTCTACCGGCGAGCCCGAAGGGGCTTTGTGTTGCTGCAATGAGCTGGCAAGCTGCAACTTGCCTAACACGCTGGTGCCTCGTGTGACACAGTGTGAGGGCAACCCTGAGTGTGACCAAGAGAACAGATACTGCTACAGGAGTTTTGGTCCTGAAGGCAACCACAATGGCTGGGGGTGCGACAACGGCTCAAACGACTGTAAGCAGATTGGAGATGGTCTTTGCAAAAAGGACCCTAAAACTCAGACAACCTTGTGCTGCTGTTACGGCAAGAATGAGTGCAATTTGCAGCTGAAACTTGCGATGGTGGCCAGGTGCTACAACAAAACGCTGGACACGGAAGAACTGTGCAGAAGTCCGGCCAATCGCTACTGCTTCGGTCGTTTCGGAGTGAGCCATCAAAACATGATCAGTGCAGGCTGCGCCACTGAAGTGACCTGCAACAACAGTTCGTCTTGCAAGCTGAACACCGACAACGAAATGACATGCTGCTGCGATGACCACGATAGTTGCAACAAAGATATGAATCCGTTCCAAAGCTCCAACTCCACTCCTCAAAAGACCATTTATTCACCGATCACACCTGTCCTTGTTCCTTCAACCGTTCAGAACACGACTACAACTTTTTCATCAGTAACATCTCCTGTCGCTGTCTCTACTACTTCGCAGAGCAGTACATCGGATGAAGGCTGGGACACGACTACAACTTTTTCGCCAGCACCAGATGAAGGCTCGGTCACCACCACTACCGAAGGTTCAGCGCAGCTGCTAGCCGGTGGCTGGTGGGTATTCGTGCCGATCGTTACCGCTTTTGTTACAGCTGATTGATCAATCCGATCTTTTGTTACTTTTTGTTTATTGGCTGTATTTAAAAAAGATTCACTCAGTAAAAAAGACCTATGTAGTAGTTTAAGCCTCCCAACGTTAGCCTTTGTAGATACAACGACATTAGGTTTTGTCGCTCTCTGAACAACAGGCATTCGTACGTATGACGTCAGCAATTCACCACAGGCTAATGATTGTTGTCCGTGGCGTATCCAGGGGGTGTAGGTGGGTACACCTGGTACATCCCCCTTTACGGTGGAGGTAGGAAGAGAAAGTCTGTGCAAACTAGAGTGCGAACAATACCTGAAAACCCAATACCCCCAATACCTAAGACCCCAATACCCAGTACTAGCGTAGCTAGCTGGGCCAAAAATGTTATTTAAGTGAACACGTAGTACATGCCCAGCATTTTTTGCACAGCGATAAAAAATTTTAAGAGGCCTGTGGGCCACTGCCCAACCGGGGCGAGAGAATCTTCAAAAATTAGCCTTTATGAAAGAATTTAGAAGCCATTCTGAGAGTAAAATTGGCAGAAATTAACAGTTTTAGTAGTAAGGGGCCGTCCGTAACATCTCATACAATCACCGTATCACGCAAGGCTGTGGATGTACAGTAGAGTGTATGAAAGGTATTATACATAGTATGTACAGTGTAGGTATGCACGGATGTATGCATACACAATCGGGTAATCAAACGGGCCGGAAAAGACGTAATTGTAGGACCTGGTTCATGTCCATATTAGTATCATAATCGTATGTACACAGCAGGACATTTTAAAATTATTGGCGAGCGATAATATGATCTCTCCGGGGCACCTGTTTACAATTGCAACGATTTCCGCTTATTCCTACTGAAATTTCGTTCAAACATTAATACCTAAAAGCACTAAGCCGAATGGTTTCTGTTAGCATCGCATTTCGTATTGCTTCACATAATTTCCTTGCGAGATGTCGCAGGCACTCATCAGCGGTCGCTCCAGGTTCAGAGTGGCCACTGTTTACAATGGCGACCAATTTCAAGCGTGCGCTCGTTCCGATCTTCGCGCCAGACCTGCCTGTCCACTGCCGGGCCCTATTCCAGAAATTCTAGACACGCTTTTCCGCAAGCTCTCGCTTCACACCATTCTTTTGCCTCAGCAAGAATGGAACTTGGGACAGTTTGTAAACGATTCGTGGCACGGCGGTCTGTTCGAACAGCTGCAAAACGGCGTTCTGGACATGGTAGCCAATTTCTGGATGCAGTTGCCCAGTCGACGACGGCTGTTTGACTTGACAAACACGATAAGCCAACAACGAATCGTATTTCTGGCTCAGACTGCGCCTCCTCGCATCGGTGACAGTGTCTGGCTTCTGACTAAAGTCTTCGACGCAGGGATTTGGGCCTGTCTGCTCTCCGTTTTTCTCACTCTTTCAGTCCTGGTCTTCATTGGCAGGGCAAAGAAAATGATTGACGCAAAGAAAATTTACATAGATTTGGGAATTGCCTCAGATGACAGCTACAGCGTGCGGCTTCTGCTTCTACTCTATGGTTTGTTTGTCGTGCTTTTCTTGAATCTTTTTCAAGGTTGCATGTTGAGCCAAATTTTGCATCCTCCAGCCACCACACTAATTCCCAACGCAGAAGTAATGGTGGATTTGATTGAGCAAGACCGCCTCCAAATACTGTTTCCAGGCAAAGACAGTTTCTACCAACTTATGTTTCGTTCATCAAAAATCCCCGTTGTCGTTAGATTGAACGAAGCGTTAGAAGCTAAATCCAGTCGCATCGTGATAGAAGGCGATGGTGAAAGGCGAAACAAACTTTTAGAAACAGGCAAATTCGCATATCCAGTGTTAGACAACTACGTCTGGAGTGCCAAACGATCTTCGTGCAGGCTAGATAGAGTAGACGGCATGGAACTCCCAAAATACAGTTCTTCCTTGATGCTGAGAAAAAATTCCACCTGGACAAACCGTTTCAGCCATGGAATTAGTGCTGTACACATTTACATTGAAAAGGTTCTTGCTAAATACGAGCATGTATGGAGGTACTGTACGTATGGCAGTGAAATGCCTATTAATTTTCGACTTTTAGGAAAGAAGCAGAACAGTTTTGTCAGAGAATGGAACCCTCAAGCGAATTGAAAAATCGTCATGCTCTAAGCTTGATTGGGTTTAGTGGGGCATTTTATTTGCACGGCATTCTTTGTTGTCTTGCATTTGTCTGTTTCATTTCTGAGTGCTTCGTTAGCTTTGCAATGAGACGAAATACGGTGGGTCTTGCGCAAACTCAAAATTTATCGGCTGCACCGTCACTCTCCAATTCAACTGTGGTTGGCGATGAGAAAACCAAGGTGAAACTTGCTTTCTGTTCTGCTTGTCAAGCGATTTTGATTGATCTTCTGTTGTCTGAGAATTACCAATCTGTCAACTTTATGATGTGTTCTAATTGCGACCTGTCTATTAAACGTCCGTAATAATTACATACGAATACATACAGTACATTATCGATTGTACTATGCGTATATACGGAGAAGTGCGACAAGCGAAGAAAAGTCTTGTTTCCTTCGGTTTTGCCTATCTTCGCAGATTTTGGTCATTTCTGAGATTCCGACAGGCAGATTTCTTGGAGAAACTCTTAGTAGAAATATTTTTTATTCTGTCACAGATCGTACATTGGAGGATGGATTACAAGGAAAGACAGGGCAATGAAAATGAAGACAGCCGAAATATTACTAATACCAGTACGTATAATTCGATTAAATACTAGAGACATAATTTATGTATCGTCATAGTGAATCCTAATTTCGTGTCGCTTAGTAAGGCTGGTGCTGTGGTCAGTGGTGAGGTCCAGTTTGGCCACCAGCTTCGGAAGGACAGTCGGTTGTGGGGGAGCGGGTCGCAATGGCTTGAACAGTCTGACTAGATGTTGTCTGTGCAGAATAAACTCGACCAGACTGGCAGACGCAAAGACAATGACGATGAAGAGTGAAGAGCAGCTGAGCAGATTGCCGCAGAGCCGTTCGGAGTAGGTGAGGTAGTCTGTGTTGTAGATGGCTGTCTTCCAGAACGTGTCGTCTCCACTCAGATCCACTTGTCGGCTGACGATCAGAAAGAGTAAGTCTACGCAGAGCACCACTGGGGCCAAACAGGTGAGAGAGACTCGCCAGTACCAGCCAACCGGGCCCAGCCACCTTGCACCGGTGCTCTTGCCCGCCTTCGCAAACATGCTCAGCATGAACTGGAGAAAGTTGTTGAAGCCGTATAAATGGATGCAACAGAGCACTTCCAGCAGGGCCATCAGAATCAGCGCTACCGGACAGTAGCTGTCGATCAGACCGACGATGCGGTAGCCGCGCTGGAAGAAACAACTGAGCTTTACCTTTTAGACCTCAGCTTTCTCACCTCAGTGCACATGGGAAGACCGAGAAGGAACATGGCCACACAGACTACGAACACCACCACCAGTCGAAGAGGCACTGCAGAAGGAAAGCTGTCGCAGATGGCCGACACTAATGTCTCTACAAGGACGGTCTGGGTGGTGAGTGTGCAGAGGACGAAGGCGCCGAAAAACAGCACTGACCACACAGCTCCCTGCGGCACAACTGTGAACGCCTTGGACAGAATGATGAACAACAGTGTCGGCCCTCTGCCACTGTCCTGCACAAACTTCTCTATAGACTTGCTCTCGTGAAATGCAGCCGCTCCGATAAACTCAAACACCATGCACCCGGCAATAAAACTCTGCAGCACATCTGTGGCGGCCACGATCAAGGTG
This sequence comes from Sabatieria punctata, assembly GCA_030248155.1. Taxonomy (NCBI): domain Eukaryota; kingdom Metazoa; phylum Nematoda; class Chromadorea; order Araeolaimida; family Comesomatidae; genus Sabatieria; species Sabatieria punctata. Next base: position 16,487 of record JASANB010005197.1, on the reverse strand, counting down.
TCTCTGAAAGACGTGACGTACTGGAGACAAGCGTACAGTGTCAATTACTAAGTACCTGAAACAGTTGTTGTGGAATTTGTTGTAGCTGGCCAAAGTAGAGTGAGCTCCGAAGGCAATACCCATAGAGTACAGCAGTTGGGCAGTACACAAACCCCAGACAGTAACGTCGCCCAGGGCGTCCACATTGAAGGTGACCATATATTTTATGCCAGCACGAGCGCTCTGAGCGCCCGGAAGTGTAGCTCCATAGATAACGAAAACAGTGAGAACGATGGAGGGTAGAAAGACCAGAGGAACCATAATAACTGCGATCGACCTGATGCTGCAGACCACACAGCAGGCGGTGAGCAGCCAGATGAGACCGAAGCAAAGAACCAACTGCCACTCCAACTCCCCATACCCATCTTGTTTAAAGCTGCTGCAGTTTTTGCCATAAATTCGTTGATAGAAAAATTCGTAGCTGGCGTCGCAAAAATTCGTGGCTCGCAAATTAAAGTCGTCCTTTGAACCGACAAGACACGTATGATTTAAGTAAATACTGTTTCTGCCCATTCTCTCCAGACAGGTTTGGTCATCAGTTGCCGATAAGCAGGAAGGCGTTGTCCAAGTGTGATTGCAGCTAGCCCAAGGTAATGTCTGCAATTTGCTACGTACTGTTCTGTTACATCATTCACTGCAGAATAATGTGTTGTCCTCTGTATGGTGTACGAAGGGTGTGAGGGTGTGCGTACGTACATACAGGCTTTACTTTACTAGAGACACAAATCTTAGAACAGACCGCCCTGTAGCTAGGGAACGACCGGAATTCCGATTCCGATTCCGATCGGAACTGGCAGTTCCGATTCCGATTCCGATTCCGAACTCAGAGGTCTCGGAAATTTTCGGAACTTTTGCTAAAATTTGTGCAAATCAAACACCATTCCTTGCGTACTATTGCGTGTCTTCTATGCTGTGCAATCGACAATCTGGGTAGTTTAGTAATCCATAACCTACTGTAATCCCACTAAGTAAAAGATATACTGTAAGTTAGCACCACTCCGTTGTGGAAGCACCTGAGTCTGAAGCACTCGGCAGTCTTCAAACGCCTCAAAGATTTTGATCAAAGCCAGTGAACGGACGTCTAAACTGGCAAAACACATTTCGGAAGGCGACAGAAGACACTTACAGCTTGAAAACTAGAGTGCGAACAATACCTGAAAAACCCAATACCCCAATGCCAATACCTGAGACCCCCAATACCCAATACTTGCGTAACTGAGCCAAAAATTGCATTTCAGTGAAAAGGTTCATTCCAGTGGTGTACACAGGATTTCTTTCACTGGGATTAAAATTTCGAAGAGGCTTGTGCACTGCGCCGCTTTTATTGTAGCTGGACAGAATCCGACACCGACGATACAGAGTGGCCGTTGGAGCTGCTGGTGGTTGAATTGCAGTTTTGGCCGGGCTGTTAATAACACGCCAGGCAAGACGATGTAGAATGGCCGGGCTGTTAATCACAACCAGGCAGGAAAACGTAGAGTGGCCGGGCTGTTAATCACAACCAGGCGGTGAAAAGTAGAGTGGCCGGGCTGTTAAAGACGAGCCAGGCAAATGAAGGTAAGTGATTGAGTCGTAGAAAGTACCGGGCTGTTAGCACGGTAGTTGAAAGAATAACGAATTAATTATAGACATGCCGGATTACAGAACACGGCGAAAGAAGAAAGAAGAAGGATCAGTGGCGTCTGCTATGGGAGGTCACCAACTGATAAAAGATGCTTGGACGAACCAAGGAGAAAGCCGGAAGAACGTCGGCAATTACTAGCGAACGAAGTGATAACGTAGTGAGCGAGAATTAATAAAAGGCAGTCTTACGCACTCGCTGAACGCTGGCGGAGGAGTGAACACCAGAATTACGCATTTGCCACTGGGATTACGACACTGTTTATCCAAACCAATACGGCAGCAGGGATGTGACTGGCAATTAATCTCGCATATACAATATACACAACGATACAAGATGGCTGACAAGCAACAAAACGACGCTGGCGGCCGCCATACAACCGCGCACTTGGAATGGCTTAAACAAAGAGTCCTTACACGACAATGCAATTAATAAAAAAGAATGGATTAGCAGGGGCGCCGAAATATGTGCACACATACATAGTACGAAAACAAACAAATTAGTGTCCAGTAGCAGGGTACTTCTGTGCATTGCCCCCTCCTCAGGCGTGAGCTCCCGCCAACCCAATCTCACGCACACGCTCGCCGGCGGATCTTGGCAGCGGCTTGGTGGAGAGGGCGTAGGGGCAGACAAGCAGGCTGTGGCATGACAGTGTTGACCCCGGTCTGTTCGTAGTGAGACAGAGTGACCTGGTCCTGGGTCAACAAACGTGGTAGATTGAGCGCGTGGAATGTGCCGGCAGCCAGAGCGTGGGGACAGATTTTGTTGTAGTTGGGCAGGGTACTTGAGAGAAGACACCAGCTGGGGGCCTTGAGAAACACTCCCTCTTCATTGACCCATGATGGTGTTTGTTTGGAAGTGGCGCAGATGAGGTGTAGGTGTAGTGCAAGGTGTAGGAAGTTGACGTCCCGATTGGCCGCTACTGGCATTGACATGGCTTGAATGAGAGACACAAACCGTCCGATCGGGTCTGAAGCACGATGCATAGACAACATCACTGACCATGAATTGTTGGACGCGTTGAGCAATGACACAAACTCAGCCCAACTGACATGAACCGTGTCGTAGGTAAGGTGGGTTTGTTCACCCACAGCTGGCGTGTGCACTTTGTTGGTCAGACCCATAGAGATTACCAGCTGGTGGCAGTGCGACAAAAGAGTAGCGTTGGTTTTGCCGCATTCTGGATACAGACACAAAGCAACCGGCAGAGCGTGAGTACCAATGAAGTTGAGGTCCGGGTTGTTAGGCACCCGAATTGTCTCCGCAATTTCTGCATCTTCCATTGTGAGCACTTGTGGTACCCCTGTCCAGAACTTAAGGAACACCTTCATCGAGTACGGCCACAAAAAGTCATAGCGTTGCAGACCAGGTGGAAACAGATTTGGTCTCGAAATGAACGGTCGAGGAGGCGGTTGCGGTCGTGTTATAAGGTAAACATTAACCACTTTGTTGTTGTGGGTGGCACGAGTAGGCAGCCCTCCATGCATGTACTCCAGCATGGTGTATGGTTGGCAGCGCAGTGGAAGAAAGAACGGCACTGGCTGCACGGGCGGTATGTACTGGTTGTCGGTATATGTACTGACGTGAGTTCTGCGTTGACACGTACAAGTTGGTTGAATTGCACTGACAATTGTACAGGCAGAGGTGCCGGTACGTTAATAGAGTGATCCACTTCCCTCATCTGCACTTCAGGCTGGAAGGTGGTAACCGAATCCACTGATGGAGAAACCAGCGGCATGTTAAATACCGCATTGAGCTGTTGTTGAGTTTCAGCCATACATGTCGCTGGGTTTTTCCGTGGGGGGGGACCTTTTTGAAATCCCAAATAGGGTTTTGGGACCAAGTCCAAAGTGGGTTTTGCGACCTTTTTTTGGGGTCCAAAGGTGGGTTTTGTCGACCTTTTTTTGGGGTAAAAAGTGGGTTTTGTCGACCTTTTTTAGGGATTCTGGGGCGAAAAATGGCTTCAAAACCCTATTTGGACCGAAAAAAGCCTTTAAAACCCTGTTTTTGCATTAAAAATGCCTTAAAAACCCTGTTCCGGTTGAAAAAAATGCCTTAAAAACCGAATATTGAAGCAACGAATGTAATAAAAAGCTGTTTTGCGCTCAAAATACGTATTGAATATGAGTTTCAGCGATAAAATACTGATTGAAATGCGATATATTGACTAAAAATAGTTCACAGAACCCTAATTTCAATTCTGAGGCACGCGCAAAACCCTGTTTTGACTTATAAGATTACTAAAAAACCCTATTTAGTGATTTGAATGCAGTTCTTAAACCCTGTTTAGGGTTTCTAATCAACCTAAAAACCCTTTCTAGGCTTTCTAGCCAGTGCTAAAACCCTGTTTAGAGTTTCAAAGTAACCTAAAAACCCTAATTAGGGTTTCAAAGTAACCTGAAAACCCTGTTTAGGGTTTCAAAGTAGCCTAAAAACCCCAATCAGGGTTTAAAAGTAACCTGAAAACCCTGTTTAGGGTTTCAAAGTAGCCTAAAAACCCTAATCAGGGTTTGAAAGTAACCTGAAAACCCTAATCCGGGTTTAAAAGTAAACTGAAAACCCTGTTTAGGGTTTCAAAGTAGCCTAAAAACCCTAATCAGGGTTTGAAAGTAACCTGAAAACCCTAATCAGGGTTTAAAAGTAGCCTAAAAACCCTAATCAAGGTTTAAAAGTAACCTGAAAACCCTAATCAGGGTTTAAAAGTAGCCTGAAAACCCTGTTTAGGGTTTAAAGTAGCCTAAAAACCCTAATCAGGGTTTGAAAGTAACCTGAAAACCCTGTTTAGGGTTTCAAAGTAGCCTAAAAACCCTAATCAGGGTTTGAAAGTAACCTGAAAACCCTAATCAGGGTTTGAAAGTAACCTGAAAACCCTGTTTAGGGTTTCAAAGTAGCTTAAAAACCCTAATCATGGTTTAAAAGTAACCTGAAAACCCTGTTTAGGGTTTAAAAGTAGCCTAAAAACCCTAATCATGGTTTAAAAGTAACCTGAAAACCCTGTTTAGGGTTTCTAAGCAGTCTAAAAACCCTAATCAGGGTTTGAAAGTAACCTGAAAACCCTAATCAGGGTTTCTAAGCAGTCTAAAAACCCTATTTAGGATTTCCGACCCTTACAAAACCCTGTTTTGGGTTGTATGGCAGCCGAAAACCCAATTTTGTGCTGCAGAATGTATTGTCTGGGCTAAAATTTTCTTTACTTTGGAATCCAAAAGTGGGTTTTCAGGTCCCCCCCCAAAAATCCGCTGGGGGGGGGGACTTTTGCCGAAAAATCGGGCTTGGGGGGGGGCCGGCCCCCCCTTTACCCCCCCAACGACATGTATGGTTTCAGCATCCAAATTGGCGTTTTGCATCAAGCTCTGAAGAACAGTTTGCAATTGAACAACTGAAATACCTGTTGGTTGAGCCTGGCCACCAACAAGCTGATTTGGCTCAGTTTTGTCTGGCTCTTTTGGAGGCACTGCATGACGAAAATCCTGCCGCTGCCAGATACCCAACCATTCTTCTTCGTTGACCACACATTCCTTTGGGTTGTGGTTGACCAGTGACAACTGTTGGGCATCTGGGGCAATTAATTCCCCGGCAGAGTGCACTTCCACACCGATTGGCAAAGTTGATTGTGGCGGTTTGAAAACATAGTCTGCCATAGAGTCAATGACAGGTAGGTTGGTTCCGCCCACAAGCGTAGTGATTGAATGCAGTGGCAGTTTTACCGAAGAATTGGCCACCAATGACATGTCATTTGTTTCACAGACCACATGATTGACTTGAATTGACTCGGTAGCAGTTGACAAGGTGTTGAAAATGCCTGGCATATGTTCCACCACTCTGGTAGATGTAGGAAAAGTGTAGTGGGGCAACGGTTCTTCCATAGGTTGACCCTCTTCCGATTCAGCCGTTACCGGTTTACTAACTACCGGCTGTAATTGAGTGCTTTGGTTCATCTGTGCAACAGCCAGAGTCGTAGAATTGGCAGGCGTGAAATCAACCTGCACAGGCCGCGTCGTTGGCTCAGTGGGTAGCTCGCTGCCTCTGGGTCACGGCGGCCCCTGCATCCCTAGCGGTTGTAGTGGTTCATCCTCTCGGCGCGGCAAGTTTCTTGCTGCAAAGAGTTGGTCGTCGGCACAACGCTCCACCCAGGCCACCGAAAACTGGTTACAGTGAGTAGGTAAAATGGGAACCAACTGGATCTGCCGTTGCACCGAAAGCCGCTCCAAAAAGCATGCCGCGTTGGAGGGAAGATCAACGACGTCAGGAGCTGTCTGAGAGACCAGCAATAAGGCTGATACCGGTTTAGTGCCACTGGCCGGGGCGGCCGTTGGGAGCTGTCAGCACCATGACGTCACCACGCCAGGCACTCTCTTAGTACCTGGCGCCCAACAGCATGGCTTGAGTGGCTTGGCAGTGAAAGAAGGGCAAAACGTCCGAGATGACGAATCACGGGGAAGCGAAATGGACCTCGAGTCTGATCGCAGGCCGTAAGGCCCCCGCACATCGGATCGGATCGGATCGGATCAACCTGCACCGATTGGGCTGCAACCCGTTTGCGTCTCAACTGACTTGACTGACCCCGTTTGAGCACTGTATGCAGCACCAACACCAGGAAAATGTCCAATCCAGCTTTGGGGTCGGTTTGTACCAGTGGCTCATCCGGCGGTCACCCCAAATGAGAGAAAAGGTTGTCGCCTGACACGGTTTGCGGATTGCTCTTCAAAACCGGGTCAGTTAAATGATTAGTTTTGTCCGCGGAGGAGAGAGACTGCTTGGCTTTGGCTTCATACTGACCGGTTTCGAATTTGACGCGCTGTTGCAGGTCGTGGAGAGTGTCGTTGGGATGAATGGCACCGGGCTGAATAACTGTGTCTATTCTAGCCAGGCAACGATCGCGCAATTCTTGCAATCCAGCAGCACTCAGTCAGACCGGTAGATTTGCCACATACCCTTTGGTCTGTCTGGCCATCCAGTTCAACTTCTCATCATGTACGGACAATTGCTGCGTCTGGCCGGCCGTAATCTGCGATACTGATCTCACCACCGACACCTCGTCCGTTTCTGTACTTCCACGGGGCAGAATTCTCACCATACTGGGAACCGAGCCATTGTAGATAGCACTGGTGACCGGTTTCCATGGCAATGAGGGTGTGGCTGGTGGCTGGTTAGATTTCAGAGGGCCATCCAGTGTTTCGGCCTGCTTTTGAATCTTCTGTTGTTGAGGCTGCTCTATTAACCGGGTTGTTTTAGCAACCAGGTCTTCGACTGTTCTTATCTGATGCTTAACTTCACACTTGGCGATACCTTCCTTGACTGAACTGTGTGCTTCTTGCGGCATGACATCTCTAGTGAATACAGGTGTTTCACCCACAGTGGCAAGCTCAACTGCCCACTGACTGATGATACTCTCCTGGTTATTGTAGCATCGCTCCAACACAGACACTTTGTGCTCCAACTCCGAAACCCAAGTGGTGGTAGTTGTCAACACATTATGCCATCGCTGCAAGGTGCGAGTGCGATCCACCGATGCCTCTGCACGCGCCTGAGAAGTGGCGCCAGGTACCGGGCTTGGTTCTTCACCCATTGGCGGCGGGAATACAAAATGATAGATAAGATTATCATATTCATCGGCGCGTTCAGTCAACCGTTGGATGTCAGCCATTGCCTTAGTCCATCTCAACTGACAGTCCCTCAGCTGTTGCTCAATTTCGGCGGCATGTTTACTATCTGCCACTGCCGACTCTGTGGATGGTTTCTGTGGAACTGTTCTTCTGTAGGTCTGATGGTGTTTTTTAAGCACCATCTCGAAACCGTTTTGTGTCAGTTGATCCTCGTCAGTAGACATGCCATTGTTTTGAGAAGCCACGTTTTCCGGCTCTGTTAGAGTGACCGGTTTAGAACAGTAGGCCGCCAACGGTTCTGTAGATTTTTCGGTAGCACGACTGACACAGGCAGTGATCGAATTTGGCGGAAATTTAGCAGACATGTTAGCCACCAACATCGCATCCTGCTTCTCGCAAACCACATGATTCACAAGTGGCGGTTTGTAGTTAATCAATGGAAAACTGGCCGGTGCCTCATCTGATGTCTCTGTTGGTTCTGGCGAAACATTGTCAGGTAGTGGCAGAATAGCATCTGCTTTCTCCTTTGACTCACGTTGACATGGCGGTAAAGTGATCTGGACCGCCCGATTTGTAGAGTTTACCAGTTCAGCTGGTTTGAGCAGACAAGGATCACCCAACTGTTGTCGAATTGAAATTGCTTCTGGAAAGGTCGAGTTGTAATCATCTGACCACTCTGTGGACCACAGTCCGTATTTGCGGTGATTGTTAATCAACGCCTCATACTGATCGTCAGACAACTCGTCATTGGTGATTTCCGGCTCAGACGGCATGGCCGGTGTTGGTGCTGTTAGCAGATCCGAAATTTTCTGTTGTTCTCTCAGATAGTCTGCTGCTATTTGTTGAAAGACGCTATCATTCATCCTGACAGAAAGTGGTGTAAGTTCTTGGTCAGCAGTCATCACGGCCTGTCACTGAGTTGCAGACAAGCTCTCATCAAGGTTCAATTGGCGCTGCGGCGCTCGCGTTGCTGGACCGAAAGCATCGGTCAGTTCACTGCTTTCTACGATTTTTACTTGCAGCTTGGACGTCTCTTCCGTATTGACGGCGTCATTGTCAGAGAACTCGAATTGGTCTTCGTCAGCTGCTAGTTGGTCCATAGACATGGAAGATGGCCGAACTTGAGACTTTTTCTGTCGGCGCTGCTGTTTACGACTTAGCGGCTGCGGTGGTTGACCACCTTTCTTGCCTTTAGCGCTGTCAGCATTGGCAGACGACAGAGAATCTTCTATTTCAGGCGTTTTCTTCACGGTCTGTTTGGACAATTGACTAGACATCTGCTGGTATCGACCGCTCTTGTTTCTCTTACTGCGATTCGTCATCTCGGTTCGGAACCTGCAAATGCACTGCGCCGCTTTTATTGTAGCTGGACAGAATCCGACACCGACGATACGGAGTGGCCGTTGGAGCTGCTGGTGGTTGAATTGCAGTTTTGGCCGGGCTGTTAATAACACGCCAGGCAAGACGATGTAGAATGGCCGGGCTGTTAATCACAACCAGGCAGGAAAACGTAGAGTGGCCGGGCTGTTAATCACAACCAGGCGGTGAAAAGTAGAGTGGCCGGGCTGTTAAAGACGAGCCAGGCAAATGAAGGTAAGTGATTGAGTCGTAGAAAGTACCGGGCTGTTAGCACGGTAGTTGAAAGAATAACGAATTAATTATAGACATGCCGGATTACAGAACACGGCGAAAGAAGAAAGAAGAAGGATCAGTGGCGTCCGCTATGGGAGGTCACCAACTGATAAAAGATGCTTGGACAAACCAAGGAGAAAGCCGGAAGAACGTCGGCAATTACTGGCGAACGAAGTGATAACGTAGTGAGCGAGAATTAATAAAAGGCAGTCGTTACGCACTCGCTGAACGCTGGCGGAGGAGTGAACACCAGAATTACGCATTTGCCACTGGGATTACGACACTGTTTATCCAAACCAATACGGCAGCAGGGATGTGACTGGCAATTAATCTCGCATATACGATATACACAACGATACAAGATGGCTGACAAGCAACAAAACGACGCTGGCGGCCGCCATACAACCGCGCACTTGGAATGGCTTAAACAAAGAGTCCTTACACGACAATGCAATTAATAAAAAAGAATGGATTAGCAGGGGCGCCGAAATATGTGCACACATACATAGTACGAAAACAAACAAATTAGTGTCCAGTAGCAGGGTACTTCTGTGCATTTGGTTGGGCCATTGTCCAACTAGGGTGAGATATTTTGAAAAATTAGCCTTTAAGAAAGCAGTTAGAAGCCGTTCTGGAGGGTAAAATAAGCAGAAATTAACAGTTTTAGTCCATACATAAAAATATGGGGCATAAAAAACCCAATACCTGGAAAACACCTCAATACACCCAATACCCAATACCAGTTCGCACCCTACTGAAAACGTTGAATAATTTGTTGTTTTTAAAGTATAATTTACGCGCTTTGAATTTTACCTATTGATGGTTGGCGATTTTAATGCATTGTTATCGTTTGACATGGTGACTTGTACCAGATGTTTGCATGGAATTGTAAAGGATGGCTGCGTAAACACTGTTTCCTTGCCAAAAACAGGTTATTCCAAAATTTTAAGCCGATTTTCAAAGAAAGTTCCGATTCCGAAAAATTCCGATTTGGAACTGCACTTGAGTTCCGATTCCGATTCCGATCGGACCCTAAAATCCGGTTCCGGTCGTTCCCTACCTGTAGCTAGGGCTAAGACCAGACTCTCTCAACACCTGTGGCGTCCGCCGCCGGCTGCCTTAATATAAACATGCCTAAACGATGAGTGATGTGTAACCAAGCCCTAGTCCTTTGGCGGCGGACGTTGGGGCGACACTTACCCCCCTCCTCTAAAAGCCTTAAGGCTTGGGTGAGTAGCGGTCGGTCGGGCGGACGACCTTTGTTGACGCGCTGAGAGCGTCGGAGAGGTGGTGCAGGGGTTGTTTTCGCGGTAAATTTCGTAAAACATCTACTAGAAAGCCCTGCTTCAATAGACCCTCAAAAGACTCATGAAAAAATAAGCCTAGGCCTAGTTGTGCAGTAAATACAGTGCCTAGGATGACGTGCTTAAGGATCCGTAAAACCACTAAGCCAGCATTTCCAGGAGAAAGGGATTTGAAGGAAAAGGTACCGTGTCAAAGGAAGCGATCAAGTAGTAAGCAGCCCAAGCGCCGATAACGGCGTAGTAGAGAGCGATAAGAGCTGAGACGTAAATCATGGCCCAACCGAGTCCTTGGAGCAGAGGCACCATGTTGCCGAAGATGAGCACCGGACTCCGACTCCAATACTGACCGATCACAAACTCCAAGTAGAGCAACGGCACCGCCGCCGTCGCCACCACCAGCAAATAGGCTATTATATAGGCGCTACCGCCTGCCATTAAGGTTAAGTATGGAAAACGCCATAGCTAAACAAACCTCTCTACTGCACAATGCAAAGATGTGAAGCGGTTACATTGGTCTGTCCTATCATGAAAGCAATGTCGACTAGTAGAAACTGCAAGTTGTTGGTCCACTGAATACGGCCGGTCCTCAAAACTGCTGGCTTGGCCACGGAATACTGGGTAGCAGTGGTGGTGGTGTCTGTGGACGACTCCAACGCACGGGACCGGACACAAGGCGCTAACGAGGGACTGGCGAAGGCCAGCCCCTGTATATGTTCATAGTTAGAATCATCGCCTTGGGCTAAATCAGAAACGCAATTGCAAGCAGAGCAGGCGAAGCAGTACCGTAATAGGTGGGCAAGTTGCTCTGAGAAGACGACTGTGTTGTCGAGAGTCTGATTGAGCCCGAGTGTTTCACAGGAGGTTTCGACTGTTGTGTCGGTTGCGTCTTCTCCTCCACTGCCTCTGCAAGTATTGCCAGCGAAGTTTCAGATCGACTGCCACCGCCACCGCCACCATGCATAACGACTAATTTACAAAAAACTAGTAATACATGAACACAAAAATTTGCATAAATATTGTGAGCAAGTACGTACCTACCACACACATACGGACATACTGTACGTACGTAATATGTAAAAACAGTATGTTATATTGTAAATTTGGAAAAAGCTCAAATTGGATGTCTTTCTTAATTAACACCCTTCGCCATCCTTCACTGCATGTTTCCTATGCTATATTTAAAACAAAGTTCAACTTTTCAACCGTTCCTAACTGGCGAGTTGGTTGGTACCTGACAAGAGATAAACAAAAGATAAGGTTAGACAAAAGAGATAAATTATGCGCCTTGACTCGCCTCAATTTGCGAAAAGTGAAAAACGCAGAAAGAACCAAAAGTTCAGTCAAACCTCCATAAGTGCAACGCGCTATATCCCAAATTTTCGTTGCACTTATGGAGGTGCGGTCCAAAAGTGCTGGAAAATGCATGGAAACTGGTTTTCTGTTCGTATTCTACCATCTCTGCAAAGTATCCCCTATCACAATAGTGGATATATGAATAAAGGTGTAGTTATTGGAGTCAGTATCCAAGATGTAAAGAACAGGATATCAACTTTTTAGCTCCAAAGCCCAACTAGCCAATAACTACACCCGCGCAAAGGCAATCGCCACGGCACTGCTGAATGCGTCTGAGTCGTGTGGATCTTGTGTTGCGCTTATGGCTTACTAACGCCAGTTGTTTTCTGTTCTATGGATCGATTCTAGGTCCATATGCCCCCCACCATGGAATAAGGTAGCATCCATGGGCACGTTTTTTTTGGGCTGGGCCAGGCCCAGCAGGCCTTTCAGCAGAGGGATATCCGCCCGGCATCAAAATCCAGCCCGGCCGATTGGTTTTTGCTTTGTCTAACTAAAGTTTTGAAAATTTGGTCTGAATTCTCAAATTGAAAGCTAAAATTAAAGTTAAGCTTTCAAAAGTAGCATTTTAAAACAGAAAAACGAGTGTGTATTTCTATTTTGTGCGTAATTTAATTTCGCTCTAAAATTTCTGCTGTGCATGCCCCACACGGCCGGCGCGGCCCTCAAAAATTGATCCCGGCCAGGCGAGCCGAAAATCCTAAACGGGCAGAGCCGGCCCGGCTCTTGCTGGTAGGGGGCGATGATCGCAGAGGGCCCAATCCAGGCCAATTTCGGGTGGGGGAAGACCTCTTTTAATCATACATGGGCCGGGGGTGTGGGGGTATACCCCTCCCCTCGCCGGTGAGATTCCGACAGGCAGATTTCTTGGAGAAACTCTTAGTAGAAATGTTTTTTTATTCTGTCGCAGATCGTACGTTGGAGGATGGATTACAAGGAAAGACAGGGCGATGAGAATGAAGACAGCCGAAATATTTACTAATTAATACCAGTACGTACATTGTATATGCCGATTAAATACTAGAGACATAATTTATGTATCGTCATAGTGAATCCTAATTTCGTGTCGCTTAGTAAGGCTGGTGCTGTGGTCAGTGGTGAGGTCCAGTTTGGCCACCGGCTTCGGAAGGACGGTCGGTTGTGGGTGAGTGGGTCGCAATGGCTTGAACAGTCTGACTAGACGTTGTCTGTGCACAATAAACTCGACCAGACTGGCGGACGCAAAGACAATGACGATGAAGAGTGAAGAGCAGCTGAGCAGATTGCCGCAGAGCCGTTCGGAGTAGGTGAGGTAGTCTGTGTTGTAGATGGCTGTCTTCCAGAACGTGTCGTCTCCACTCAGATCAACTTGTCGGCTGACGATCAGAAAGAGTAAGTCGATGCACAGCACCACTGGGGCCAAACAGGTGAGAGAGACTCGCCAGTACCAGCCAACCGGGCCCAGCCACCTTGCACCGGTGCTCTTGCCCGCCTTCGCAAACATGCTCAGCATGAACTGGAGAAAGTTGTTGAAGCCGTATAAATGGATGCAACAGAGCACTTCCAGCAGGGCCATCAGAATCAGCGTCGCCGGACAGTAGCTGTCGATCAGACCGACGATGCGGTAGCCGCGCTGGAAGAAACAACTGAGCTTTACCTTTTAGACCTCAGCTTTCTCACCTCAGTGCACATGGGAAGACCGAGAAGGAACATGGCCACACAGACTACGAACACCACCACCAGTCGAAGAGGCACTGCGGAAGGAAAGCTGTCGCAGATGGCCGACACTAATGTCTCTACAAGGACGGTCTGGGTGGTGAGTGTGCAGAGGACGAAGGCGCCGAAAAACAGCACTGACCACACAGCTCCCTGCGGCACAACTGTGAACGCCTTGGACAGAATCAGGAACAACAGTGTCGGCCCTCTGCCATTGTCCTGCACGAACTTCTCGATAGACTTGCTCTCGTGAAATGCAGCCGCTCCAATAAACTCAAACACCATGCACCCGGCAATAAAACTCTGCAGCACATCTGCGGCCGCCACGATCAAGGTGTCTCTGAAAGACGCGACGTACTGGACAGTCACAATTACTAAGTACCTGAAACAGTTGTTGTGGAATTTGTTGTAGCTGGCCAAAGTAGAGTGAGCTCCGAAGGCAATACCCATCGAGTACAGCAGTTGGGCAGTACACAAACCCCAGACAGTAACGTCGCCCAGGGCGTCCACATTGAAGGTCATCATATATTTTATGCCAGCACGAGCGCCGGGAAGTGTAGCTCCATAGATAACGAAAACAGTGAGAACGATGGAGGGTAGAAAGACCAGAGGAACCATAATGACCGCGATCGACCTGATGCTGCAGACCACACAGCAGGCGGTGAGCAGCCAGATGAGACCGAGGCAAAGAACCAACTGCCACTCCAACTCCCCATACCCATCTTGTTTAAAGCTGCTGCAGTTTTTGCCATAAATTCGTTGATAGAAAAATTCGTAGCTGGCGTCCGCAGATCGCAATTTTAAGTCGTCCTTTGAACCGACAAGACACGTGCGATTGAAGTAAATACTGTTTCTGCCCATTCTCTCCAGACAGGTTTGGTCATCAGTTGCCGATAAGCAGGAAGGCGTTGTCCAAGTGTGATTGCAGCTAGCCCAAGGTAATGTCTGTAATTTGCTACGTACTGTTTTGTTACATCATTCACTGCAGAACACATGGGCTGGGCAGTGAGTATGTAGGTGTGTACCTTAGTATGAGTCGGACGATACCCTCTCGAATGCTGTTTTCGTGGTAAATTTCGTAAAAATTCTACTAGAAACCCGGTTTCAATAGAAGAAAAAGGAAGCCTAGGCGTAGTTGTGCAGTAAATAGAGAGCCTAGGATGACGTGCTTAATGATCCGTAAAACCAGTAAGCCAGCATTTCCAGCCGAATGGGATTTGAAGGAAAAGGTACCGTGTCAAAGGAAGCGATCAAGTAGTAAGCAGCCCAAGCACCGATAACGGCGTAGTAGAGAGCGATAAGAGCTGAGACGTAAATCATGGCCCAACCGAGTCCTTGGAGCAGAGGCACCATGTTGCCGAAGATGAGCACCGGACTCCGACTCCAATACTGACCGATCACAAACTCCAAGTAGAGCAACGGCACCGCCGCCGTCGCCACCACCAGCAAATAGGCTATTATATAGGCGCTACCGCCTGCCATTAAGCTTAAGTATGGAAAACGCCATAGCTAAACAAACGTCTCTACTGCACGATGCAAAGATGTGAAGCGATTACATTGGTCTGTCCTATCATGAAAGCAATGTCGACTAGTAGAAACTGCAAGTTGTTGGTCCACTGAATACGGCCGGTCCTCAAAACTGCTGGCTTGGCCACGGAATACTGAGTAGCAGTGGTGGTGGTGTCTGTGGAGGACTCCAACGCACGGGACCGGACACAAGGCGCCAACGAGGGAGCGGAGAAGGCCAGCCCCTGTATGTGTTCATAGTTCGAATCATCGCCTTGGGCTAAATCAGAAAAGCAATTGCAAGCAGAGCAGGCGAGGCAGTACCGTAATAGGTGGGCAAGTTGCTCCGAGAAGACGACTGTGTTGTCGAGAGTCTGACTGAGCCGGAGTGTTTCACAGGAGGTTTCGACTGTTGTGTCGGTTGGGTCTTCTCCTCCACTGCCTCTGCAAGTATTGCCAGTGAAGTTTCAGATCTACTGCCACCGCCACCGCCACCATGCATAACGACTAATTTACAAAAAACTAGTAATACACGAACACAAAAATTTGCATAAATATTGTGAGCAAGTATGTACCTACCACACACATACAGACATACTGTACGTACGTAATATGTAAAAACAGTATGTTTTATTGTAAATTTGGAAAAAGCTCAAATTATTCGGATGTCTTACTTAATTAACACCCTTCGCCATGCTTCACCGAGGTCCCGATCTTGGGGACTGGCTCCTACGGTGGGGGAAATCCCTTATGATGTATGATGTGTGATGAAATTCGTACGACTAAAGGATTGATTTAAAACCTAGGAAGGAAAGTCTCACAGGGAAAGAAGTGTAAGATGGATGGAATGCAATGCACTGCACTAAAAAGTGCTACCTAAAAACTAAATCAGGCATTCGAAGACAAACACAGGGAAAACGTCTTTTGAGATACGGTTACTGCGATCTGTTAACGTACAGTTACAGATCGCATAACAAGATCGCATTTAGCGTGGTAACGATGTGATAATGCGGCGCGGCGCCTCTGACTGATGATGCGTTAAATGAGATCTGCTAATGTACATTTACAGATCATCTGCAACAATCGCATTAGCAGATCACGTTAACCGTGCTACAACAGTCAGCACGGCGTTCTGGAATGGCTTTGGTTGATTCGTATTTAACGCATTTAACGTATTAACGATGTGCTAGCTAATGAGATCTTTGTAGACAGACCATCTTGCGATAGTTAAATACGATGACAAGCTACGGTTAATGCGGTTACAAGGCACGGTTAATGCGATGACAAGCTACGGTTAATGCGATGACGAGGCACGGTTAATGCGATCTCTAACTGTACATTAGCAGATCGCAGTAACTGTATCTCAAAAGACGTTTTCCCTGTGAAAAGAGATAAATTCTGCGCCTTGACTCGCCTCAATTTGCGAAAAGTGAAAAACGCAGAAAGAACCAAAAGTTCAGTCAAACCTCCATAAGTGCAACGCGCTATATCCCAAATTTTCGTTGCACTTATGGAGGTGCGGTCCAAAAGTGCTGGAAAATGCATGGAAACTGGTTCTCTGTTCATATTCTACCATTTAGAATAATAGAGCGGGTACGTCATAGGTATCTCCGGTTTAAGTCGCCGATGTGTGTAGGCGCACTGTACCGAAGTAGTCCGAAGAACAATTTTGAATGTTTAAGCTTGAGCAATAATAATGCTGTAAAAGTTTATCTAAATAAATGCATCTAC